>JAUMHQ010000058.1:12344735-12356378 GCA_032361165.1 Enteromius paludinosus
ATGTTATGTTCATGTACTGAACTGTTATTATTCAACCATGCCAAGGTAAATTCAGTTTTCCATTCTATGGCACCTTTTAAACACACAACATAGTTATCTTTTCTGTATGTGTCAAGCAGTAAGGGTACACTTTGACTTATTAGCACTGCCAGATCTTGCTAAAAAACAACAACAAATAAGTGTGAGCTCAATCCAAATGTTTTATCTTAAAAACAAGCCACATATCAAAATATAGTGACCTGAACGTTCCTACTTAACTCCATCAACTGGATCACTTTATGAGCCAAGCATAAAACAACAAGTCCAAAAACGCTTAATGAGTTTATTTTTTTAAGTGGACATGGCAACTCTGAATGAGTGAGCTCTGCAAAGCAATCTTTAATACATAAAACATGTAAGTTCTGCCGGTGTTGGTTTAGTTAAAACAGGCAAACCAAACGAAATGAGTCTTTTGTCACTGTAATACATTCACTAAAAATACAAGACACCAAACACAAGATGACAGAACATTGATATGGTTGCCATGATGCCAATCAATTTTCGAGAGCGAGTTCTGTTCTGTACACACACAAAATGATAATTAAGGGGATTCATGCCTATATATAAATGCGGACGTCACTCCTAAAATCTGTGTACGTAGTTGTCACAACAGAATAAATACAAAACAAAACATATTACAGGCTTTTTAGCAACATCTAAACACTAAAATAATATTAAAATGCCCTTGACCTGAGTACACATTAATCTTTTTATAGAAACAGACCTATGATTACAAAAGTATGATATAGTCATTTTAGTTTGGATGGCAGAATTCAAAGCTATTTGAAGCCGTTTTCTATATATATATAAAACGGCTTCAAAAAGGTTAAAAAATGTATCTAGTGGTCTCAGACTTTGCACCCCAAGCTGTAGGATGGAATAAGTTCACAGTGAAATGTGGAAAAATCACGTACCCATATAGATACTCAGATGAAATTGATATATAAGAGCAGATTCAGCTCTTGCTACATTAAAGTCGCAAATTACAAAGATCTTGGATGGGTGGAGCTACTTATCTGGTTTGTAACTACAGTATATTGAAGCTGTAATTCTCTCGCATCAGTCGTTAATATCTCCACCATTCATATTCCTTATATTCAGCTAATAGAAATTTAGGAAAAAATTCAATATATGCTTTTAAATGCATAAAACAGCTACAAAAGAATGGAGTGGAGTTGTTAAAGACCGGCACGAGAGCCACAGCATCAGAGGGGTGGTGGGGGAATGGACCTTCACCTTGCGTTTGGACTGCGAGGGGCTGGGGTTCGGGGCCGGGCTGGGACTGGGTTCACGCGGCGGAGGCGGAGCATTATTGGCTGCCGCCCGCCGCATCTCCTCCTCGTGCTGCTGGATCTGCTGCTGAATGAGAACAAGCTCGCTGAGCAGCCCCTGCTGAGGGACGGCATAGTGACAGAGACGGGCAGTCAATCAACCTGCTTACCAACATGGCAGAGCTTTTGGGAAATGGTCCACCTCAACTTAATATACTGCAATTGCTAATGCAGTATAGTTTTGAATCTAACTCAGAAATTATGAACCTAAAATCTTTAAAAGCGTAAGAGACAACCATAAGGGTCTCCATGCAACAGGTAGGGGAAGTTTTGAACTGCGAAGATCAGAGGGAATCATTTATTCACTCTAATAATGTTAAATCACATTTAAGACCTGCACTCACAGTCAGTATTTTCAAGCAGTTATAACTGTAGTAAAGGCATTTCTAATAACTTTTAATAGATTAATTAAGAGCACATAAAACTACTGCTATTAATAAAAGCGGCATTTGAAGTACAATGAGCAATTTAGTTGCAGAGCAGTGCAAAGCCTCAAGCTGGAGAGAGCAAATACACATGTCTATAAGTAACATTTTGTCTTACATTACGCACATTTATGATTCTTTGATGACTATAAAGTTGAAAGTAGTGCATTTATTTGAAATTTGAATATTTTATAAAATTATAAACAACTTTACTGTAACGTATAATCATTTTAATGAATTTCTGCTAAATCGAAATGTAAAATCTTACTGATGACAAATATTGAATATATATGAACGGTTACATATGTTACATTATACAGGCTATAGCTGATTTTATGCTGACATAATACATGCTGATAAAATATGCTAATGTGAAAAATGTCTAGTGCTACTTTAAACTGAAATGTGTTTCACCTAAGATAATGAGGAACTTATGATTGAGGAAATGGTGGGTGGGGTGGGGGGGACTACAAAAAACAAAACTGACATCAAATACTAAAAGTAAATCGCTCTCAGAAAAGCAATCTTATTTAAAAAGAGTAATGATAATGACGGACAAACAGGTAGGCAAAAAAGACAAATCAATTTCCTGCAACAAGAGTTTTAATGCAGTTGCAGGATGAAATATATCTGTATATAAACCTACTGCTGGGATACAAGCATATCTCTAATAGCCTTGATGCTCAGATGTCCTATAGTGTGCAATAAGACAAACAATTCTTTCATATAAGGTGAATACTTCCAAAAGAGGCAAGATGTCAAGAGCAAGGTGCAGACTACATTACTGCTCACAAAAAAGAAAAACACACACATAGGTGCACTATATGAACAAAATTTTATGACAGCCCACATACATGTTGGCCAAGCGTATTTTCATTTGCTATGGTGGAGGGCAATTTAAAAAAGCAGCTTCATTTCAACATTAGCCAGTTGCAACAAGCGCATAAATCAGTGTCCATATATAGCATGACTAAAAAAAGTGCACAATAGCCATTGACCAATGGTGTCTTGCAGTAAACTGTCAAAACTAATGGCCAGTGTTTAGCAACTTGGTTAATATTGAAAAAAGCCCAAGCAACACAGCTAAGCAGAAAAATAAAGGCAAAGAAACGTAGTTCACCCAAAAATGGAATTTAGGCTGTTTTACTCACATTCAAAGCATCATAGGTGTATGTGAATTGAGTACCTCTGGGAAATGTAGGAGCAAAAGGAAATGTGTCCCTACTTTAGCAAAGAAAAAACAGTCTCCTCTTGGCTTTCATTGAAATCATTCAACATTTTTCTTTACAAATCCATGTTCTGTGCTTCACATTGGTTAGCATTTTTTGTTTCGTTCTCTCTCACATTTTTGTTCACTAATCATGCAACACAACACGTCTTGCATCACCCGCTGGGAGTGCTTCCGGTTACAACAGTCATATGGTTATTTATCCCACAAAAACACATGGATTCGCTACAGGAGGTCTTTATTCACCTCCCGGAACTGTGTGAGGGATGTTTATTACAGATTTTATTTAACGTCTCAACAGTAAACGGCAAAAACCCATTTAGTCCCATGCAAAGGCTTGGAAGGGTGTGGACTGTTTTTATTATAATTCCGACTAGATTCATCTGAAAGAAGGAAGCCACATACATCTAGGATGCTTCGAAGGCAAGTAAAACAGTCAAATTTTCCTTTTTTGGGAACTAACCCTTTAAGCTGCTTCAATTATTATGGAAACAAAATATTTACCTTCTTAAACTGTTTATCACTGCTGTCAGACATGGCTGCGGATGTTGGTGGGACATCTGTTGCTCTCAGGGTTGATTCACCTGTGGTTTCTAGAGAAAAAAAAAACATGCAAATAGTTTTTCCCCTTCTTGAAACACACATTTAGAATTTACACATTTGGAAAAAAAGCATTGCATGTCAAGAGACAATAAAAAATAGCATGCAAAAGCTTATTATTAGCTTGCATTTTAAAGTAATTATATTATATCACCACATCCCAAAGAGACTCAAAGGTTTGAAAAGTAAATGGCACAAAAGTGCTTAATAAATAGTTTGTAAATAATATTGGCACACTTTTAGAAGACCATATAATAGCCCATAATATATATCATAGTTCTGTAGTGTGGTGATGAGACAATATGCGCAATTCGCTATGGAAAACATGAACAGTATATATAAAATGCAGGTCTTAACAATCACTCCTTGTCTAAGATGCTAAAGGAAAATCAGATTAGATATTCAGTAAGTGTACTTTTCAAAACTCTTGAGCTGTAAGAACGTTTATAGGATAAATTAGTCATGAAGAAGAAAAGAGAGAATGAGATAAACACAGGGAATGGCCCACAAAATCTTAAAAGAAGAGAGAAGGTGAAGTCAAGGGACCAAGTGGCAAGACAATTAAAATCAGAGTAATCACACATTTACAGATGCTGTTAGTACCTGGAACTGCATCTGTAACTGACTCGTGTTAACTGAATGCTTTAGCATCCAATTTAATCTTGGCTCAATTATAAAAAGTCAAACTAATTAACACTTGAGTCCTTATCTAAATATATTTTTTTTTTGTGATATAAACACTAGCATTAAAAGGTTTGTGGTCAGTAAGATTTTTTTCATGAATACATTTAATTAGCAAAGATACATTTAACTCATCGTAAGTGAGTCCTTTGAAATTCTTATCAAAAACTGCAAGTATAGTATAGTATTGTTTGTACAATCATTTTCAATTGTGATAAGAAATGTTGCTCCAAATTAGCATTTCACAAAGACTTATTGAAGATCACATGACAATGAGAACTTACCGACCCCAAACTTTTGAAAGCTAATGTAAACAGTACCGCAACAATATAACGCTACTGCAACAGCAGGCTCAATTTGTGTTTTCAAATCGAGTAGCAGCTGACTAATAACATTATTATAATATTTATTTCCTTTGATAAGGGGTTTTGCTGCTCCATCCTTAGAGGCGCACACCCCGTCAACTTAAATCCATTTTATGTCAGTGCAGCAGCGCAGGAGGAATCGGGGCACGCCAAGCGAGGCGTTTACACACCTAATAACAGACGCAGACCAGAAGCTCCATTGACTTCACTACCCAAACCTGCGAAGAACGTGGAGGGAGGGAGGGAGAGGAGGAGGGAGGAACAAGAGGAACAAATGAAATGAAAATAAAATAAAGACTGTAGAAAAAGCGTGTGAAGACATCATTCCATTGCACACTGGATTGGGATTATAGCAGATGAGCAGTGTCAGCACTGTACACTGAAAAATATGTTAATGCAAATAATAACTCAAGAGTTATGTGAATCACCTTCAATCATATTATCATTAGTAAGATGCTGATTATGCATATATTATGGTAATTATAAGCAATGCACAGATGTGTAGAATATTCAAAATAATTTCGTTCATAGAAATCGCAAGAACCCATGGTTAGATTTAGTACCTTTCAGCTTTAGAAATCTTAACATTCGCATTAACACAAACTGAATTTAAAAAATAATAATAATAATAACATTGCAGTGCATTAAGTTTTTTTCGGAAATCAAAATATATTACACATATCAAATAGTGTTGGGCGATGTCGACCAATTTGGCGTCGTACGATGTCTACTGTGAAACATCGCGATGGACGATAATATCGTGGGGTTTAGTTGTAACTAACACATCAAGCCCCGCCCCACGACTGACAAAACAACGTTCGCTTGAGCAGGTCAGAGAGGATTGAGCGCAGGAGTGATCGTGCACGAGTGCTTGACTAGCACGAGGAAGACACATCAAGCATGCGAGGGTTTGAAATGAGCTCGCGGCCCCGTTTCTTCGCATGTACATCTGTTTTCCTCTTGCGGAAATGATTTACCGCGCTCGCTATGGCATAGATTTGCCGCCATAGATTAAGTGTGTTTTTTGCGAGCTGGTTGCTGCTGCTGCGGCGGGGCTGAGCATCGTGATGCCGGCTCAGCATCATGATGTCTATCGGCCATCGGTGATGGACGATGGCACGGTCTATCGACCCAACCCTGATATCAAACTAAAGAGAAACAGACCCATGTTTACTTTAAACTAATGGCGCTTTTCCACTGCATAGTACGGTACGGTAAAGTACAGCTCACTTTTGGGGGGTTTTGCACAGGGAACAGTACCTGGTACCTGGTCCTTCTTTAGTACCACCTCAGCCGGGGTTCCAAGTGAGCCGTACCAAAACGTAACGTGTTTCTCACTGATTAGCCGGAGAAAATCGCCATTACTGCGTCACTGAACTTGCGACACGAGACACAACAGACCGCTAGATTTAAATCAGCACAGCCAGCGAAGGATCAGACGCAACTGTTTTGTTTGAAGAAACGCACCTTTTTGTATTAACCAAAAATGTTTCGTGGTCTATTGAGGAAGTACAGACGTTCCTCTCGCTGATAGCCGAGAAGCTGATCCAGCGCGAGCTTGATGGGGCGACGCGGAATGAAAAATGCTCCATTGTTGTGTGTTTGTTTGTGGCGCGTTTACGAGGATGTCACGGCAGTAGAGGCGGCACAACTATAACGACACGTGAATAATCCCGCCCACTCTAAAGCGGTACTAAACTGCATTGGAAACGCAAACCGAGCCGAACTGAGCCGTGCCGAGCCGAGTCGTACCATGCAGTGGAAAAGCGCCATAAGTAAAGAGGAAGTGTGGTTATATGGCCGTTTTTTAACCAAACTTTGACAAATTTACACAACCATGCAAAAAATGTAAGGTTTGTAAATATTTTCCATGTTTTTTTAAACAAATGAACTCTCCTGAGACTACAAGGGCAATTTTACTTTAACTATTACTGGTGTGTAGTGCTGCTCTATTTCTGTGGAAATTATGCTACTGTTTTATGTTTCTTTGGGAGAAAAAAAAAAAAAACTCAAATATATTGTTACATTATAAATGCCTTTAATGACACTTTTAGTCAATTTAATGCAACCCCACTGAATAAAAGCATTCATTTCTATTTTTTATTTTACTGACCACAACCATGAGCAGCAATATTTATTTTTAACCAATCACTACATTTTTATTAAACAGAATATTTTTCCTGTTTTCCATTTGGATCACGAGGTGTATTTAAAAGGACAGTGCTTACCACTGGAGAGGAGGCTTTTCAGGAAGGTGAAGTTCTCTCCAATCTTTTCCATATCAGGTAGTAGTTTGGCTATCTCTTCTAATTCAGGCAAAGCGCTGGCCAGCTTGTCTTTATTCGGGGACACAGAAATAATATTCATACCATTAGAAAGTCAACAAAACCCAATAATTTGCAACTGTAAAAGACGGGTTGGATAAAACCTCTCTGAATTACTTACCTAAATCAATATTTTCACTCAGTTCCCAAACAAAGTCTGGCACAATCCATGTGTATTGGCTCATATCAGGAAACATGTCCTTCCATTCATCATAAGTCTGGAAACAAACAAAACAAACAGGCTGCATTGACCATAAATACTATAATCTATAAGTCAATTAAATGTAATCAGACAAATAGCACACCCAAAACTCAGATTCAACCTCATAGTGGACTAAAATGACCTAGAGGTTAGTCACAAACTACTCAAACATACCTTTTTTGCTGTATATCCACCTCCAACTGCTGAGCCCAGCAAGATGTACCTCAGTTTCAGAAGTCTGGCAGCAAGACGGGCTACCCAGAAGGACCGGTGCTGTTGATGGCCGTGGCCTCCTGATCGGTATTTGGGAGGACGCATAGGGAGCCTGGAGAGAGACGTGTAATGGCGGGCAGCTGAGCAGTGAGGTGGTCTTTGTGGATTGCTGTTAGCAGAGTAGCGGTGATGGATGGCACGGGAGAGCGGGTGCAGTTTCTGCAGCGGAATTCTGAACTTCACCCCCATTCTGGAGGGAAGCAGATTCTTGCAGGCAATGCTGAGGAGAAAAAGAGAATGCGATCGCGGTCACATTTACACACTTCTCAGTCATAACATATACAATAATACAGAAAGAACTTAGACTTTATTGTTGAAAAGCACGGATCAAGAGTAAGGATGGCTCGGTGGCCTGGAACTCATTTGAAAGTGTTTTGAGCTAGCTTTCCGGCAGACATGTAGCATGCAAAACTGCTGCACGTATGACAAATAAAGTGCCAATTTTGACGAATGTAACACACATTTTAATCCTTGTAATGTAAAAAAATGTTGAAACTGTAAAATGACTTCTAGCTAGAGAAGAAAAGTAGTTCACGAATAGGTTACAAGAGTAAATTTATAGCTGATATGGAGTTTTCTGTAACATTAAATAAAACACAGATGTAAGCATTTAATGAAAAGAAAATCTATCTATTTTTGACATATAAGGATATAAAATACACTAGGAAAAGCTAAAATCAGAAAATGCTGGCATGTTTCTGTCAGACGTGCGCTGCATGCAAGACCACAAAACAGTATATGACACAAGATCCCAGATTTGACAGCTGTGTTAATAGACAACCAAATGCCTGAAGATCAACTTAAATGATAAGAAATACATTTTTAAGCGTGAACGCAAATAAAAGAGCTCGGGACAGTTCGTGGCTCCTACAGTAGTTTCCCAACGGCTAGAGCGTTAGAAAGAATAAGGTTGTGTCAAATTAGACAGCTAATAATACTTTATGGATAAGACCATTCACGTGATATTGATATAGAAATTCTGTTAAAAATCTAGTTAATGTAATTAGAAGTAATTTCAGCTTTGAAAAGTGGTTCGGTGTTTTGGGTGGTGTCTATATCATTTAGTGTAGCCTGTCAGTGTCACTTACGAAATGATACCAGCTAGTAGTAGTCATTGAGAGCTAACGTCAATCCTCACAGTGCACATGTATGAATGTAGATTATCGTATGAACACCAGAGATGTGATAAGCCATTTTATATTGATACATCAATTCACCTAACGTTAGTTTTCAGTCTAACGTTTGTGTTTCGGCGTTAAATTGATTAGCTGCTGCGAACGTGCTGCTTTACTTACCAGGTAACTACACTTCCGGCTCGTAACATCCTGCTATTAGCAGCTAATGGCAAATATAGGTGTCTGTCAGATCGCTTTCCGATATAAAATTCAATTCATTTTTCCAAATGGGGCACTTAGGTTAGCTGCGTGGCTAACAAGGACATACAAGCAGGCGATCACCAGTGTCAAAGCGCTGCTCGAGTGGAAAGTAGTTCCTGGTCCTCAGCGTGACGTCATGTTGTCAAAATAAAAGTTAAAAAAATAACTAAGAGTCACGAGGACTTTTAACTCCGTCGTTATACTGGACTATCAATCTATTTTCTCCTTTTTTCTTTACACTTTGACTATATTTAAAAGTTTTTTTTGCTGAAACTTCCCATGCCATAAAATAATTTATATTTATAGACCCTAAGGACTATGATTGTTATATTTCTTGTATAGGTGTTTTTTTTTTTTTTTGACATTTTTTTTTTTTTCGTTTCTTTTTGTTTTATGATGCAATTCACTGCTGCAGACATACTTCCTTAATGCTTGCTCAAGCATTCTTTCTTTATTAAAATCTTTGGCCCTTAAAAGGGTAATGAAACATACAAAGGTCAGAAATAAAGTAGGATATTACAAGACTCAACCAAGTCCAGTTAGTAGGCAATCTTTCTGAGATTTAACCTAAAACGACTTTAGAATGAAAACTTTAGTCATTCTTACTGGTGAAGGTAAGCTGAAGAAGGAATATATTATTTTCTGTAATGAATGTCCCCTGTCAGGTGGACAAAGACTGCATTATCTTCCTCTTTGAATGTCTTCAGTTGGCAAGGTCAAATTGTATTAAACTGGTGGTGCTTTTTGTTCTGGTTCTGGACTATGAATGGCCCGTTGCATGTGCTTATCATGTAACTTCTTTGGAAGATGCCACAATATTGAAATATTATAGACTGCCTAGTGCCTATTGGGTATGAAAGGGGGAAAGAAAGTGTAGAAACAAGTTTTGACTCAGAAATTGCTGTTATATGAAACACACACGTATACATAGATCTTCAAACACCAGTTTCCGAAACAGTGTGCATGTTCAGCAGTCAAAAAAGTCTGCTACACTGTATCTAGGCGCTCTGGTTGACACATGATGTAAAATGTCAATTGAATGCACACTGCCATAGCAAGTTTAGATCAATCATAGCTCTTAGCTAGAACACGAGACATGATCAATTTGTGTTTGTTCTAGTAACGCAGTTATGAGACAGCACCAAGGCTGCTGTCTCTCTGTATAAGTTCAGCCTAGAAAAGTGCCAGGGTCTCTTCACTCGTCTTTCAATGAAACTAGGTTAAGGGCCTTCAAAACTCAGAATCTGATGCACACACTGAAATATATTCATATTACATATTCCATTGCTCATATGTTGGATGTCTTAAGGACAGTAGTTATCCTCACAAGACACTCTTACTTTCTCCTCAGCGTGGTAAACCATGTCACAAGGTCTTCTAAGGCCTAATAAACACTCTCAGGACATGTACATACAACAGCTAAATCTAGTTTTCCACAGACAAGGTATAATCTACTAGTGTAAACTAGTATTATTACTTGAAATTTCAGGATTGACTACTGTATTCCTCACAAAGAATGGAGCTCATCCCCATATATAGTTGCTGTTCTCATCAAAACCTCATGAGTGTGACCTCCTCTGGAGACAATTACTTACACTGCACATATGACTGAACACAACCAGGATTGGTTCCAATTTTAGAAGCACTCTGTTCTTTTTGGACCTTCAGTTCATCATTCAGAGCTCTGTTTAGAAACCAAGAACAAATATTGTCCTCCCTGCTTTTTTTAGATGGGGGAATATGCGGCTAGGACTATATTAGTGTGTGAAAACACCTGAAAAAGAACCACAAACAGAGGGACCTTTATATGGTCCAATAAATGAGCTTCATGCAGGCTTGTGCTGAAACTGGGAACAAGACTGTTTTAATAATACCCAGTGTTCATCGATGTTTAGTTACTATTTTTGTCAAGAAGTAGTTATGTTCAGTCACACTCAACTCAACCCTGAAAGGCTTCTTTTACTTGTAATCCACATAAAACTTGATTTATCAGCTTTAAACCCTTGAAAGTATAATAATCTAAATGAAGTAAATACCTACATAGGATAGCGGGATAATAAGATTAGGATCCTTGAATAGCTAAAGAGATGGTCTTTCATATTTCTTTGATTAGAAGCAACTTCTGTTGGTGGATGTATGGACACAGTCCTCAAGGGTTGGGTTATATACATATACAAGATTCAAACACTTTTGTTCTCTCTCTTTCTTTATTCCTTTCTTTGCACCAAATGTTCTCAATAGGTAGGCAGGTCAATTCAAGACCCAGACTTCTCTACTACGAAGGCATGCTGTTATAATAGCTGCAGTATGTGGGTTTTGTCCTTCTGAAATACTGAAGACTTCATCTGGAGGGGAGCATATGTTGCTCTAAAATTTTTATATATCTTTTAGCATTTATAGTGCCTTCCAAAACATGAAACTGCCCATACCATATTCACTTATGCACCCCTATATCATCAATGACACTGGCTTTTGAACTGAATGCTGAACGATGGAAGGTCTCCCTCCTCTTAGGACCGGAGTATATGGCATCCTAGTCTGGCAAAGCTGCCGTTTTAGAGCATTTCCGTTCCCAAAAAAGTGGGAACCAATGAGAAATGAGCTCTCACCCCACTGAGGTGGGTGTAATGCGATGACGCAGCAGTTCTGTGACCAGAAACCATACCGGCTTTCAAACATGGCGTGTATCGAGCAGCAACAATCGTTCGATTCTGCTGTTGCTGCTGTTTTGAGAAATTTTCATGACAGGTTTTCTTTGAAAACGGAGCAGAAGTAATTAAAGTAAGTAAAGACATTTTC
>JAUMHQ010000058.1:12356478-12368361 GCA_032361165.1 Enteromius paludinosus
TCACCTACATCTTGGATGCGCTGGGGGTAAGCAAATAAACATCTAATTTTCATTTTTGGGTGAACTATCCCTTTAATCTGTCACTCCTAAAGGGGATAAGTGCTGCTTATGAATACAGTCTCCAGTATTGTCTTTAAGTGTGACCAGTAAAGTCATTTGCTTTGTCACATTTTGAGATATAACGAAGCATAAATATTATAAAGATATAGGGCTGGGCGATTCGGCCTAAATCAAAATATCGATTAATTGAACATTTTAACTCGATTACGTTTAATGAACGATTCTTTTATCTATTTTTTTGCCCTCTTAGTTCACTGAAAAATGTTGTACGGTAAATATGCTCACATATTACAAGTGAGAGATTTTTGAACGAAGGGTGCATTACTTGATTTTAAAATGGTTGCATGAGGTTAACTTAGTGATCTTGTCATGTCACTATATGCACATGAATTTACTCTAAGTTCTTACTAAGAAGTCGAATCTCAATTAATTGAACATTTTAACTTGATTTCGATTACTTTTTGATTAATTGCCCAGCCCTATAATGATATATGTTTGTTTTGTAGTTTTTATATACATTTTAAATACAACTGTTATTCTGTTTTCCAGGAAATCTAGGGAAAACATGGGGAGTTTTAAAGGCCATGCACTGCCTGGAAGTTTTTTCCTAATCACCGGCCTGTGGTGGGCCGCAAAGCAGACGTTTTTGTATGCCACCCGCAGGAATAAAAGTGCTGGTGCGGGCAGACTTGCATCTCGAGCTACCCAAAGGCGCATAGAAATCATAGAAGGAGCTGTCATTTTATCATTTTCTATTATTGGTGAGTTGCCGCTATGCCTTTATTAACAAAATAAGGCACATCATCATACATATGAACAAATTAAGCTTTCTAATGTGTCTTTGAAACACCATTTTTAAACAAAGAAACCACTTTGATTTTGAGAGTCGTTTTTGCTGTAAATTTAATTAATTGTATGGTTTAAACATTGGTATTAAATTATAGGTCGTGTCATTTTCTGTGTATTGTTTGTCCTTTGGTAATAATGGTCTAGATGAGTGGTTCTCAACTTTGATAAGGTTTAACGCTGTCCATGACAATATTCCATGACATTTTCAGTTGTTTGTTATTTACTTGACAGGAATTAAGGAGAATACTTTTTTAGAAAATACAAAAAAAAATATATATATATATATATATATATATCAATTCATAACAAGTACAAATCCGCCAATACATTCTAAATTATATATTAATAAACTTTTCCAGGTTTAGATATCAAATTTTGTAATGGATCCAGGTTTTTCGAGCAGTGAGAACCCTGTTTGTTAAAAGAAAAATAAATGTAATTTAAGTGGATGAATTAAAACGGGAAATGTCTTGATTTTTATTTTTGCTAATTGTTAATGCTTGTTTTGTTTTTTGACTGCTTTCTTATTTTAATGCTTATTTTAAACCATTTTAAGTTGACTTTAGGCCTCTGATAATAAGGTTTCATTAGAGAAATGAAAGCAAGTTCATTTACTATATTTTTTAACTCAAATAGTTTTCTTCTGCCCTTTACACAGGTATGTTAGCAGAGCAGCTTTTAGCAGGTGGGCCAAAGTTTCAGCTGTATGATTCTTCCACTCAGCACTGGGAGCAGCTGATGAACTGGCAGCACACCACCATGTACCTGTTCTTTGCCATCGCAGGGGCCATATCTCTCACTGTCCACAGCACAGACATCGCCCCTCTGGCCTTAGACCGGATGCTGCTGGGTCTTGCTTTCTTCAATGAGGGTAGGATCTTTTTTTACCTAGACTGAAGTGGTCCAAAAATGCTATTCATTTGTTCTGTGTATGTACATGCACATGCCTGAAAAGTTGTTAGTTAATAAATATTTGGAATTAATTGCAAGAGTGGATAGTTTACGGGATCTATATCTTTTATTTTGAAGTTGGACCTTTTTTGTCGCTTTTCCCACACACCTATTGATTACTTACAGGTGTGCGATGGTGATTGCTGACCAAAAGTACTATGTGAAAGAGTACTTTATAAATGTGGTTTATGATGTTGGAGAGTGTGTAAATGAAACTGAGCACTCTAAAACAATTTTTGATCGTTCAGCAAAATTTTTTTAATTCAGCACATGTCTGCCTTCTGCAGGATTTCTGTTTCTTTACCATCTCCATGGTAGAGACATGCTTGATGTACATGTGCACACCCTTCTCCTCTATGCCATTTTTGGACAAGCTTTCATCTGCCTTCTGGAGGTTTTCCACAGAGGGAATATTCTACTAGAACTGCTCCGAGCCACTCTCACCATACTGCAGGGCAGCTGGTTCTGGCAGGTCAGTGTGTGCTTGTGTACGTATGTGTGTGTGTGTGTGTATGTGTCTGTTTGTGTCGCATACATAAATGCATACATAAATGTGTGAGTCATTTAGGCACAAAACTGTTTAATTTTCATTCTTGTGTTTTTCTAGATTGGCTTTGTGCTGTACCCACCCAGTCAAGTGAAATGGGATCAGACAGACCATGACAACTCGGTCTTTATCACATTATGCTACTGCTGGCACCTAGCGTTTGCACTGCTCACCGTAGCTGTAGTTTACTGGTCTGTACTCTGGTGAGCATGACATATCCTATTAATTCTTACATAAATGACAAAAAAAAAACAGTTCAGGCTTAAAGGAGCATGAACTACAGCGCAATTCAAAAGTTTGGGAGATTCAGTAAGGCCATATTAAATTGTATTACAATCATTGGCGTAAATTTCATTTAACAGTACAACAAACATAAAACTTCTTACGAGCAATTGTTGATGGGGACACAAATAATACAGTTCAAAGTTTTTTAAACAATAATGTATCCGCAAAATATTAGGAGCACAACTGTTTTTTAACATTGATAATAAGAAGTCTTTCTTAAGAACCATCAGCCTATTAGAATGGACCATGTGACCCTGAAGACTGGAGCAGGGCCGGCCCCGGGATATTTGCTGCCCTAGGCGAGATTTTAGCTGGTGCTCCTCACCTCACAGCCCATTCCACCAATAATCATTGTGTTCAAACATTCACACAGACACTGCATAGCAACCCCACCCCTAAACCTATCTGTAACAAAAATTATGTAAAAATATGACTCAAAGGGTTTTATGAGCACATGCATTTTCTGTGTTTGAATCCCATGATGAGCTACATCAACCCTAAACTACGTCAACAAAGTTTTTACAAACGACCTATATGGGTGTATTAGTTGGAGGACAGGTTAAACTTGATCTAACAATGGACATTTGTAACAGTATTTGTTATTTTTGTTATTTAATTATTGACAATTAACCTCATTAATGAAAAGTGTTCGATTTCCAGTAGATGGCAGTGCTGTTATACTAAACTATAGCAATTTCTAACGTTATCACCACAAATTAAACTGAGAAACGTCGATTTTACATAAAATCTTAATAAGACCAAATATATATAAATTGACTAAATTAGCCAAGTCAAATTAAAAATGCCGCAAATCCCCAAATACTACACAACCTAGTTGTGCTCATCTAGTTTAATATTATGATCATCATTCATTACATGGTTTTAGCTCTGTCTTTGTCCCGTTTTTCTTATTCTTCTTTTTGGCATTATGGTAGATGTTTACTGATAAATTGTCACTATCAGGTAACTGACGCATGTAAAAGCGGCTGCACAAGGAAAGATAGATCATGCTTCGAGTCGAGAGAGCAAAAAAAAAATATTTTTGTGGGATAATCTCTCTCTCTTTGTAATTTAAAAAAAAAAAAAAAACATTTTGGCACCCCTAGAGATTGGTGGCACCCTTAGCATTTGCCTATTCCGCCTATGCTGAGAGCCGGCCCTGGACTGGAGTAATAGCTGTTGAAAATTCAGTGATTAAATGTTCAAATAGTTATTTTAAATTGTAATAATATTTCATAGTACTGCTGTTTTTAGTGTGTTATTGTGCTTACATAAATACAGCATTAGAGATTTAAACATTTAAAAATCTTCCTGACCCAAACAAATGAACAATAGTGCACATAGCATATGAAATAATACTTTAACTGAAGAGTTCATTCTTACTTTCCTTTATTGTTCTCTTTCCAGTGCTGTGCGTTCCAGACTACGGAGGATACCACCCATGGAAATGGGGCTTTTGAAACCAAGGGAGAAAGAAGTAGAGTCTGAAGATGAGATTTTATAAGTATCTTTCATCGGTACACATGCCAGCATCCAAGTACAATTGGACCAGAATCCAATGAAAAGTATAAAGACAGAGAGCTAGAGATAGATAAGAACAGAGAGACATTGTCACTAAATATTAGCTCTGACTTAATATCCTGAAGAGCAGATGGGAGATGACAAACAGTAACAGCCTTGCTTCCCAAGATCTGTTTCATCATACTATAACAAGGGAGAAATAGTGTTATATCTCTCACTCATTTTCCCAGTTTGATCACTCCATTGATAGTTACAATTCTCTGTCCATGCAGTCTGCTATCTTGTGTGGCCATTCCTTTTTTATTTCACTAATCCTTTTTCTCTGATTTCTCAGGACCAATCTACTCTAATAAAGTAATTAAAACTTGATTATTTTCTATAGAGGTTTGCATCAAGTCAATCAAATATGATGTTTTGATTATTTTTGATGTATACTTTATGTTGTTATTGCATTGTTTGGCTTTGACGCAATACTGTGTAAAATTGAAATTTTATTTGTGTGTCTTGTCAGTATTTTATATGTTGTCAACTAAGGACAGAGAATATAATATTTTTGTCATGCTTTTAGAGGTACCATATGGTATACTTGCTAAAGTTGTTATATTTTAATGCCTTTGAGATCTGCAGGTTTGTAAGACACTTTTTAGTCATCAAAAGAAGTACGCTTTTGTATTTTCTTGACAGCCATAACAATTCATCAGCTAGTCTGCTGTGTTAGTTTGTGCCATAATATTTTTTTGCCATGGCCCTTGACTAAAAAAAAGGCCGTTGTATTTGGAATCTTGAAATTTAAAATGTTTATGTTATTTCATGCATTTATTGATCCATTTAATTTAATTTGACTTGATAATAAGTAAATAAGTACGTTGTTTGTTTTTTTTTTTTTATAAAATATGTTATTCGTGCATAACAGTGTGCAATATCTGTAGGCCTATTAATAAAATTATTTTTATGTGCCATGTGTTGGTATTTCTTTCCCTGTGTTTGACCAGATGTGTGTATATTTGTAGTAATAGCCAGCAATACTGTAATAATGTAAATTTCCCACTGTAAATATATCAAAGTTAATATGATGCATTAACAGAAAATTCATTTGGTAAACTTAACATGTCGTTTTCACAATATTTTCATTTTTTGCACCCTCAGATTCTGGATTTTCAAATAGCTGCATCTCGGCCAAATATTGCAATATACTTTCAGGTCATGTATAAATGTCAAATTTCAAAGAATTGCCTCTTATGAACAGACGTGGTCCAGGGTCACATATATTTTTCTATGAGCAATAAATAAAAACAGTAAAAAAAAAAATTTTACACCGAAACGAGAAAATAAATATGTTCTCTTAATAAAGTTGTCTAATAATACTTAATAAAAAACCCCCACCATGATTCATTCGCTGTACCAAGCTACTTTTAGTGCACCCCAGAGGTACCAGTAGGTGGCGCGCGTGAGCACCAGGTGAGATTCATGCTCATAGAAGAGAGCCAAAAGGTGAAGGTAACACGAGTGATGTCAAGCGAGTCTCAGCTGGACGATGAAACAACGCATTATCAGGGATTTAGATTGAACCGATTCAATTAACTCAGAGAACTGAATGTACAGTAATGGACAAACTCAGAGCGGTTCTGAGTGGTCGTGATGGAAACAATGACAACAGAAATATAGTACAGGTAAATTGCTGTCTTTGTGCTCTTAATTATTAATCTCTTTAAAATGTTTAAACAACAATGTTTTGCACGTATTGGCTAAACGATTATACATTTTGAAACCTATTATTTGGGCAAAAATGCGCATGTAAATCACAGGCTGTTCACTGTATTTAGGCGGCGAATGAGGCGTCCACGCTTGGATGGGGAACGCGTGTCAAAGGTTTCCTCGTCTGTATGGTCATCGGAGTAGTGTGCTCTATCTTGGTCAGTGACTTGAACTTTAAAAAATTGTATTTTAGTTATCAATTGACTTCCTGACTGTTGAGAAGGGATAGACAATAAGTTTGAGGAGTATGGTTATAAGCAGAGCTGCGTCACCGGTTTGACCTGCTCTCAGGAATGAGACGGATGCACACTGCAAAAGGCATTTCAAGTATCTTCAGTGAGAAGTGTATTATTCTTTGTTATTATTAACCACGCTTTATTATATTAAAAGCATGTTTTGTTTTCCATCAGGGAGTATGTTGCCTGTTTATTCCTAAACTTGGGCTGATTCTCTTCATTGTGTTTTACACCTTTGGCAACGTATGTTCTTTAGTAAGGTAAGTCACAAAGCTTGCAACTAAAATGCTTTTGCTATTTGTTTTTCTGTTTTGATGACTTGACTGTTTACTTTAATATATGCCCAGCACCATGTTTCTGATGGGGCCAGTGAAACAGCTAAAACGGATGTGTGACAAAACCAGAGTCTTTGCTACAGTTGTTATGATAGTAAGTTTACACAGAGTTCCACGCAGTACACAAAGTTCCTCACCAACAATGAGGATCTGCCTGAAGTTTTTGTAATATTGTCACAAATAATGGTTTTTGTTTTATATACATATATGATCCAATGAATTGCTTATTGATGAAATGAAGTACCGCCATGCATTCAGTGTGCTCAATAAATATTTCATGGATATACTACTCATTTTGGAAGTAAAATTCATGTTGTATTTAAATACGTTTATTTGGCATTTCTACTAGAATTAGTGCCATTACAGAAATGCATAGGATGCACCAGCCAGTGGGGAAAAAACTAACATTTTGTATTTTATTTTATTATGTGCATCTGTTGAAAATCTGCCAGTTACAGCAAATACTCTGATTATAGATACAGTACTTTAGACCAGCTTTGCAATGGATACTAAAAGTTTGACTTTGTGTTTTGTGGTCTTCAGACATGTCTGGTTCTCACACTCTGTGCGGCGTTATGGGTGAGTTCTAGTCTATCCTAATAATATTTCAAACTAATTCTGAATGAGATGGTACATTATTATTTAATGCCTTGTTAACACCAATTTCCACCACAGTGGAAGATCTTTGGACTCACTTTGCTGTTTGTCATTCTGCAAGTCCTAGCATTTGCATGGTTAGTTTCCACTGATGCTGTGTAGTAAATATATTTTAAGCATATTATTTAAATGAGTATCTTAGCACCCAACTTAATATTGGACTGATGTACATCTTATCAATTAACATTTTCTTCTCTGCAGGTATAGCTTGTCATACATTCCTTTTGCACGGTTGGTTATGTTTTGTGATTTCAATATGTTGAATTGCACAGCATTGGATATTAAAATGTGTATTTTTTGTATCCAGTGATAAATTAAACATTTAGCAAAAGTGTATTCTGAACATGACAGCAGTAATCAAGCACAGGCTTGTTCTGACATGTCTGCTTTAAAATCTAGATTCTTTTATAAGGCCTTCACACTTTCTTTTTTGCCTTAACCAGAGATGCTGTCCTGAAGTTTTTCTCCATGATGTGCACCATGTGTGTGAAATGAATAGCTGAGCTTTGGCTTTTCATCACCCCAGGAACTTTCTGCTCAAGAAATTGGTGATTTCAGGATCCACAAATGATCATTGACAGAATGGCACAATGGCATAAAAGGCTGCCTTTCACTGAATTCATTTTATTTTAAACTTTGTAAAACAGAAAAGGCTATTAAACAGACCTACATTAAAATTGATTGAATATTTCATTAAATATTTATAAGATCTAATATTTTGGGATGGCTTTGGAAAGTTGCACTTTCAATTTTCTATACCATTGTCTCTATATTGTATAAAAACCCTGTAAATAAAGTTTTAGTTTTATCAACTTACTCTTTTGTGTAAATATCTACATTTTCACAGATGATTTGTCTGGATTTTGTGAATTAGTCATGATTGGTTTTACATTTTTATTTATTTTGTCATTCATTTTTACTATTCATAAATGTCGGTCATATTACAGCCAATGAACATAAAAGTAGTGAATCAAACATATAGAAAAAGATTGAACGTACATTAAAAATATGAGAATAATATACAATGAACGTTTGATACAAAAAAATAGTAATGAAAGAAAAAAAAGTAAGTACTCTCCCATATTCAAATAATAAAGGCCACACTTGGTGGTAATCCTTATTATGGTTTTAATTTTATCTATGTACTGTATGTAAAATGCGTTTATAATTTTAAGAACGGCGCCTTTAAAATACGTGTCTGCATCGCTGAGTAGTCATTGGACGACCTCTGTTTTGGACCCGCCCACTCTGTTGCAGGAAGGAATCATGACGAAGTTCACGTCAAACTCTAGCGCGGGCAAGCTACTATAACTTAAATACTCCAGAGAATAAAGTGTCTAAAGGTAGATATATACACAGTTAAACCACAAAAATGTCAAAATTCCTTCGAGCAGTCAAAATCAACATGCAAGAAAAGGAAAAATCGGAAATAGCGGAGAGTGACCTGAAAAAATGGGGATTACAAGGTGTGTGAATTGAGAGCTTCTTTTGGCATGTTTAAAGCAAATATATCAAAGTATGTTATGTAATTAAAGTTTATGTTCAAGATTTTGTTTAGCTTGAAAATGTTACACAAATGATGTGTAACATAATTCAGTTAAGTTATTCTTTCAGTGGACCGCGTCCATAGATTAAACTTTTCATTAAGTAAATTTAGTTTTGAGATTAAAAAAAAGTTAACTTTTATAGCCGAGTGGCATCTATTTCATGATACGACATTTTTGAAGAAGATGGCTTGTCATGTGGAACATTAATTTGTGAAGCCCCGCTTTATGGTTTGAAATACTCCTAAGTTTTCTTAGGAACAACATTGCAGTCCTTTATCTCCTTCCTAACAGCTATTCATCTGAGGTCTTATCAGCTGGATGGAGTGAGGTGGCTGTCACGGTGTATGAAGAACCAGCAGGGCTGCATCCTTGGTGATGAGATGGGTCTGGGCAAGACCTGCCAGGTTAGTAATGGGATGGGTTTATCTTGCTTATAATGCTCGCTTTTAAGTCAGAGATTTATTCCAAGATGTCAGATATCAGATAAGTGAGATGTCATCCTCTGCTGTAGACCATTTCTTTGCTGGCATATGCTCGAGGATGCCTGAAGATGAACGGACCGTTCCTTGTGCTTTGTCCTTTATCTGTTTTGGAGAACTGGAGACAGGAGTTAGAGCGGTAAGAGTAATGCTGGTATACGACTTGTGTGGTCAGTTTAGATTACGTAATAAAGCTATGTAGATTTATCACTGATACAGGACTGTGAAACTGAATGTCACTTTATGAAGGTATGAATATTCCAGCATGAAGTGAAAGACAATGTGTTGTCAATGTCACTAGATGGAGACAGAAGCATGTATACGTCTACCAATCCAATTCAACATGAAAGATTAGTTAAGGTTTTCTTATTTCTTTAATTTTTTTGCAAATTCAGCTTTTGTCCCATTCTGTCTGTGATCTGTTACACTGGGGATAAAGAAAGCAGGGCAGAGCTTCAGAAAGAGCTCAGGAGTGACCGACACTTCCATGTTCTTCTAACCACCTATGAGGTTAGTGTACCTGTTTTCAGAGAATAGCCCCCAGTTTCGCAATTTTGCACTGTTGATTAACAGAAAATCTTCTTAAATCTTAAATTTAATAGATGTGCCTCAAGGATGCCAGCTACCTTAAAAGGTAATCAACTTAATTTTTCTTTTTGCTGTTTTTGTAAGCAGATTAAAGTTTTAAACTTTGTGTATATTACTATATTTCCACAATTAAACAAGAGTATCACTTTTGGTTGTATTAGTTTTATACAGTGGAGATCAAAATTAGAGAGCAACCTACAATTTCTTACATTTCTAGGTCACTGCTTAAGCTTTTGATGTTATCCTAACATGAGTAGAAGGGCAATTGTATTCTGGGCACAGTGTGAAAGACTTAAATTAATAGAATAGTTCACCCAAAAATGACAATTCTGTCATCATTTAATCACCTTTAAGTAGTTCCAAATCTGATTGAATTTATTGAAAATTTACTTTTTGTAACCAGGCTGTTTTTAATCACCATTGGCTTTCACTTTTTTTTTTCTACTATGGAAATCAATGGTGACCCAAAACTATCATAATATCTTACTTTGTGTTCTGCAGAATAAACGCTTACATGTTTGGAACTACTTGAGGGTGAGTAAATTATGACAGAATTTTAATTTTTTAGTGATCTATTACTTTAAATTAGGGCTGCGACAACTAATCGATTATAACGATTAAAAATCGATTACTAAAAGAGTTGGTAACAAATTTCATAATCGATTCATTGTGTGGCGCGACGCGGAGACAGTTGATTATTTAAAAAAAAAAACTTTAGTTGAGCGCAGAGTGAACAAACTCGGTCTCTCACGCACACCGATGCTAGCAGGGTTCGGGGCCTCATAGACAGGGTGGTGCATAAATAAATAAAAAAAAGAGCGGAGGTAGAGGAAAGATACATGGCGGAGGCAGAGAAATCCGTGCGACCCAAGTCACCCAAGGTGTGGGAGCATTTCACACTAAAAAAAAAGGTGTGTTAACTGCAAAATATGCAAAAGCGACATGGCAATCCTACTTTTGTTTCGTTTTGAAGTGATGAACGCAATGTCCCTGGCGCTGGTGTTTACTCGTTATCCAGCTTGACAAGCATGACAAGTAAGCATTAGCTCGTTAATAACAGTAGTAAAAGACTAAAGACACTTTTTATTCACTTGGCTTTTGGACTATTCATTTCTCAATCAGTTGTCATGTATAGCTACACTGCAAAAAAAGCTTTTGTAGTGTAGAGAACTACAGTCCTGACATTCAAACAATTCCTGTTCAATTTTCTGATTTGTATTGTTCTTTATTTATTTATGTTTAATTATTTATAGTTCTGGTAGCTCAGGTGGCACTTAAAAAAAAGTGTATATATTTGGCAGATGTAAAGCATACATGTGTATGTTTTTTGTGTTAGTCTGTTTTATTATTTTATAACAGCTCAAGGAGCAACATGTTTGTGTACTTTCTAAAGATTGTAGTTCTGTTTTTGAATAAAGGGTTGGAAATTAATCTCTTAGTTAATTAATTAATTTCTTGGTTTTTATCCGATTAATCGAAAAAGTAATTAACCGATTAAATTAATTATTAAAACAATCGTTATTTTCAGCCCTACTTTAAATATTTGTAAAACAACGTTGATCAAAATTATAGCACACTTACATAGGGCTGGGTCTCGAGGTCAACAGGCCCGGCTCCAATATTTCACCACAAAGAAGATGAATTTTGCGCGGTTTTGTTTACTAGCATACTGACCTGTGCGTGACGCCTCCGGGGATATTAACGTCTTGCAGGCATGAAAATCCCTCACCTTTTTGAACCCAAAACATGTGCCCCACGTGAATCGTGTTTATCCGATAAGAAATTATTTTTGATGGGGTGGGGTCTTGGAAATGTCAGTTTTGGATGGTATTTATTGATTTTTTTTTTAACTTAATATAAAGTGGATTTGAGCCATTTCAAATCGTGAAAGCTGAGCGTCCCTCGTTCGTAGACCGTGCGCGCCATTTTCCCCATTCAATGGAGCCGCGCAGTTTAAAATCCAAAGCAGGAAATGTGCTTGTAACGTTAACTGACATTACAACAAACTGACAGCGCCTTCATGGTTCCCTAGCAACAACAGACTCTACAGAAGTGCGAGCGTCCAAGCGCTTT
>JAUMHQ010000058.1:12381647-12397897 GCA_032361165.1 Enteromius paludinosus
CACCAATAATATATATATATATATATATATATATATATATATATATATACATACATATATGCATGTGTGTGTATTTTTCTATACATAATACATATATATATATATATACTATACTATATATACAACACTAGTATATATATATAATTGTATTTAGTTTTTGCTCATGTCTGCAGATTTAGGATGCTTTTAAATAAAAATGTATGTAATGTAGCAGCTGTTGTTTTACATAACTGATTATGCCTTAAGGGTTAATGGAATGTTATAATGGAATGCTTTTTGTGTAAAAATGTACTGGGCTGACATGTTTGTCCATTGTACTTGTGTCTGGTTCAAGACACAACATTAAGAAAAACTCTACGCTCAACTTAGATGAAATTCATCTTTGAAAAATGTGTTCTGTGTGAATGGCACTTTAATGAACATTTTCTGATTTTTTTTTTTTTTTTTCTTCAATAGCAAGTGTCCATCTGCCTCGGATTGGGCACTCCACTAAAGGCTTCAACTGGTATGGTACAGAGAGACTCATTCGCAAGCATTTGGCCACCAAAAGCATCTCCACATTTATGTATCCTACCTGAGAAGAACCTAATCTAATAATAATCAGTTTACAAATACCAATTTGTGAAAGATTACTGTAGTGTCTCAGTTCAAATGGTGTTTTTATAATTACTTGAATGAACATATTTTACATTTTTTTTTTATCCTTGACTTGGTTTTCAGCTACTATTACAAACACTCATCTACAGTTTCTTCCACCACATGCACAGCTACTCCATCAACCTCACACTCAGCCTCAGACCCAGGAGCATCCTCACCATCTGGGTCCCCGCACTACTCCTCCACTCACCTTACAAAGTCACCAGAACTCTCCACTACCTCACATGAAGGTCAGAGTGCACCAGGATTGCCTGACTTCATGAGAGGTGTTCATGTCTACTTCTACAACATGGCTGCTACGGAGAAGAAGAAGCTCGCCCGCCACCTTATCACATATCCTTTCACATTCCATCTTTAAACACACATTCAACAAAGCCAACAAACCTCTACACTACAAAAACATGTCTCTCTCTATCACATTCACAAGAAAGTTTGCTGATGTCAGCATGAGCTAATAGTTTATTCTTTAACGTTTCTGCACATATGACGGTGATGAGGAAGATCTCATGAGCTCACATGTCACTCATATTGTAGGAGAGGTGGAAAGTCCTGTCCATGCACAGGTAATATGATCAAAGTAAAATAGAAAGAGGTTTTAATTAGCTTAATACTAATATGTATTAATTTGTCAACAGCAATATGCTCTCTTTTTTGTCTTCTCTTTCAGGAGTTGCGAGATCTATTGCATCAGTACCCTCAGACCCTGCTCATAAAGAAAAAGTGGTTGGAGTCTTGCTTTGCTAACCAAAGGAAAGTCAGTGTGTCTAAATATGTAATTAGGTTAAGCTCCTCCTATGTTCCTTAGGAGTGACTGATCCTGCCTTAGGTTTGTACACAATCACATTCAGTATCTATGCAGGGTTTCAAATGAACTGGTTTGTCCCTATATATCCAGCTACGGCTAAATGACATACTGGATCAAATAATGAAGCACTGCTTTCTGTTTAAAGAAAATAAAAACAACAGTGGGGGTTGCACACTCTGGAAAGATTTTACAGTAAACATTGATGCATTATTTTCTTTATGCACTTCTTGGCATGAAGTGCATGAAAACTTACCTTATTTGGAATTTTTCAACTTGATTTCTCATATGAAAAATGTATTATGCAACCGAGGAAAGAATAATTTTTAAAAAACCAATGAGATGCAATCTATTTAATATACTGCTATTAAATCAAAATCCCAGGTAAAGATGGAAAAGCTGTTTCGTGACTGATCGCGGATGTCAGTTTTAGAAATGCAATGCACTAAAAACCAAACTACTGATGTCCAAGATACTGTGAAAGTTATCAGATTTCTCTGATATAACTTATTGTGCAGTCTCCTTGACCACTTTTTAATAATAAAAAGTGACCTCCAGTGAACTACAGATGATGCATTGTTCTTTATTCTTGCTTTAAACCATATTGATGTAGTCCTGTCTTGTTTTGTTTAGGTTATTTATTTTATTTGTTTTTTTTTTCCAGCTTCATGGTCATTTTAAACTGCTCTTTTGCTCCTGTGCTGCAATTTACCTTATACATTTCTAGTAAAATCGTTGCATATATGCATAATGTGTCAAATGTTTTTAGTGTTCAGACAACGTTGTTGCCATTAATAATAACTACAGAACTAGTTTATTTAATTATTAATCCTATAGTTTATTGTCGGTATTCTTGCCAACGTTGTTCTCGTCTCAAAGTTATACTGCCAAAGTAATTGGTTTGCTCTCACATGATTTACAAACTGTGTCTCCGATCAATTAAAAAGAATCCACTCAAAAGAACAACTCGTTCATCGCTAGTTGTTTTGTTGAAGGCAGATAAACAACTGCTCTCGAGTCGAGGATGTGCTTTCTGGGAAGTGGGCGGAATTTGTGGTGTGAGTACGCAGGTGTTGAGAAACTTCCAAACAGTAACGTTACGTACTTCGACTGCTACAGCTCGTGTGTTCTATATAATGTCCAGCGATCTTGTAAACGGATATCAGAGTCATCGAAATTAAAGATTTCGCGGGACTGAATCTGCTGATCAGGTAACGTTATGTCCGTGTTTTATGTCACGTCAGCTACAGCTAATTTATCGAATGTGTCATGTGAAAGCTGAGTGGGAGTTTGAGTTTGAGTCTGTGTAGATTTTATGATGTTGTATTTAAGCTATCCATTTTTTGTAATATCTTAGTTTTTGGGAGGTGTTACCTGTGAGGTAATATGTTGACAAGGTAGAGCGGAATGCGAGACACTGGATGTTATGTAGCCCCGCGGCAGTGACTGCTTCAAAGCGTGGCACTTGCGAATTTAGACGAAATATTTACAAAATACAACTTAATAAATCGGTAACACTTTGTTTTAAGGTGTCCATGTTACACGTTACATACACTTAATATTATAATACCAATAGATAATGCGCATTACGTACAGGTAACCCAAAGACAAGCTCTTATCCTAACCATAACAATGTATGTAGTTAATATTATTCAGTACTTGAATGTGTAATTACACTGTAATAATGACACCTTAAAATAAAGTGTAATCAAAACTTTTTAGCATCATTATTATTAAAATACATTTGACTAACATCCCCTCTATTAATGAGTTATGATATATCAACATCTGTATTTTGATGGAAACTCTACTTTAAAAATGTTTTTTAATATTTGTTTTATAATGTATATTTTTTTTATATAATGAGCGTGAATGTACAGTTCACACTAAGGCTTTCATTTACACTTTTGAAAGTTTTGTTAATCATCCACTGAACATTTTAACTAAGAATTTTTACAAAGAAACTTTGTAACTAAGCGGTGAAACTATTTTAATCAATGAAGAAATGATGTGTTAATATAGCGTTCAGTCTTGTGCTAATGTAAGATATTAGGTATGTATCAGTACCTTCTCTGCCTCATTTGTGCATTTGATATTGACGGCCTGTGATTTTCCCATGTCTCATTTTAATTTCCTCTGCAAATTGAGGTGTTTTCCGCTAATGTGTAATGTGTACCGAATTTCATACTGTAAGTTGAGAGAAAAAGCTAGTGGCACAAAAATCCCCTTAGCATAGTTGTGGTTTCCTGTATTCACTAGTGAAATGTTACTCATGTTTCTAAAATGCAGTTTTATCTAATAGAGTGATCATCATTTAAGGTTACATGTGTTCATCTTATTGATTTCAGATTGCTGAGTGGGGATATGGAATGGCTTCAGCTCTTTTGTTTTAGGCACAAGAATGATGCCTTCTTCACAGTGCTTGCAATATAGGTAAAATATCATCTTAACGACAACATGGACAATATTGGAACACAACTTGATTATAGTATTTACATGTTTAAATCAGAAAATTTGCCCCAGTGTATTAAATTTGTTTAACTGGAAGTGGTATTATTTTCAAATTAAAGTATTTAGAAACAGCAGCCATCAAGGAGAGCGGGGCCACCGAGTGCTGAGGCACATGGTGTGTGAAATTTACCAACACTGCGCTTATTTCATACTTCAAGAGTTCAGTGGTTGGATGAGTTTGGGGTCCAACTCCAACACCTCTGGAATCAGCTGGAATGGAGTTTGCGAGCTAGGCCTTCTCGTCCCACATCAGTGCCTGACCTCACAAAATACTCTGTGAATGGGATAATTGGCAAAAATACAGATGAAAATTGAAGCTTTTATGTAGATAGACCTCCCCATTGCAGATATAATAATATCTATGTATTTAGAATTTAGAATCTATGTTATTAAAATCCCTGTTAGTAACGGGGTTTTGTCCGTAAATATTATATGCATCTTTGTTCCAATTTTTTTTCTTATTATTTCAAACCCAGTTTGCATTAAACCATTAACTAGCAAAACAAGTTTTTTTATTGCACTTGGTAACTTCCCAGTGGTAGTTTTGGACCCTTTGTATGTATCGCGTAAAACATCCCTAAGATAAAGAAAAAGTTTTTTTAATGTAGTTTTAAAACAAGTAGACACCTTGCATATACAGGACAGCAGGTTAATGCATGTAACCCAAAATGTAGTCCCACACATTTCCGGAGCTTGCAGTTTTCTTCATACAAGTCTCAAACAAAAAGATTTTTTTTAGACTGCAATTCTAACACATGTATAGATATTGGCCATAATGTAAGGCATACAAAAGACAATGATCATATTAGTTTCTATAATTGTATTCTATTTAGAGCCCTAGTTTGGAACTTTGCATTGTCTTAAAATGTCTTGTAATTTTTATTTGAATAATTTTTTTGACATGTTTTGAAATGTTTCTAATCTAACAGTAATCAGAGAAAAACAAGATACACTGTTAACTTGCATATAACCGATAAATAAACGGATACATTTAAATGTATTAAACCTCATGTATATGATCCAAGGAATATACATACTGTACAGCAACAACACTGCAAAACCCACAGGCTGAAACTGGCCTTTATTTATTGGCCTGTTTATTCAAACATTTTAGTTTGACAGCCTCATCCTGGCACCAGCTCTTTTTAAAATGCCTAAAGTTTTTTGTTGTTTTCTTGAAACTGAAATTTCTGTTTCAAAAAAATAGTAACACTAGTTATTTGGATTTATTGTTTGGATGTTGTAATTTTTTTCAAAAGTACATTTTTCAAGAGTATTCAAGAAAAATGTTCCTCCTTATTTTCTAGGCATAATTCTCCGTTTGGCCACTACAGTCTGCAATCCCCCAACTTTCCAGAAGAGAACGGCGAGGCTATGGAGAAAGTTGCTACTGAGGACTCCATCTGTGACTCAAATTCCACCGATCCCCAGCTCTCTCACGCCGACTGTTGCATGTCTGGAAATGAGTCCTCTCTGAGTGCACAGGCTGACTTCAAGGATATCTGCAGAGACAGAAAGACCAACTACAGATCCACACAGACCAGCTACAGCCCTTACCAGCCCCCGCTAGGTCTACCCTCTGGCTACAATCCCCAGACGCCATTTCCCAGTCAGACAGAAGCATGTCTGAGCACCCTAGAGCCACACAACAGGGACCTGCTCCACTCGAGTTCTGTAGGCAGCAGTTCGGTGGAATATCCCAGTTGCAACCTCCCCTCTTGCTTAGTGTCTGGAAATTACTGCAGTTATTCTGGCAATTCCAGCTACTCGTGCTCTCCAGACAGGCACAGTCTTGGAGAAGGAAGTCTGGAACAACCGCGTTCACTGCGCTCTATCCCAACTGCATTCGCGCCTCACAGCTACGGCATGCCTCTGCACCCCTGTGCCTCTCGTGGGCTGCCCTGCTGTAGTCAGTACCCTCTAGATGTGTATCAAATGGATCAGGGCTATCATTATAGGCCTCATTACCACACGCCCTGTTGGCCTTCACGTAAGTCTATTATGAATGACTCTTAAGTGAGTCAGTTTCTTTCTTTTACATGGAACTTGTTAATTTGTCAGTCACATGATAAACAATTCCAACTTTCTTAAACCTGTTATCATTAAAATTGCCTCATACTGTATGTGATGACTTCTTTATCAGGGGTCCTTCTCTGCCTTATGGGAAATTTATCCAGCATGTGCCAACCTGACTAGATTGCGATACATTTTTGCCAGTATACTGTCAGATTAAACAACCAGCTTCCATTTTACAAGTGATTCCCATCTTGTAAGATGAAATATCTAAATACAAGGATTTGATAATGCTCAAAACAATACTTTGGAGCATATTTGCTTAGCATTTTTATATTTGCGTCAGTTTATGTTCCCCTGCTCAAACCTATTTTTAATTTACTGACCACTCACAATATAGTTTAGACAAATATTTAATGTACAGAAATATGTTTTAATTAAGACGCATTTCTGTGTAAAGTACAGTATAAATCATAATTAGTAGCTGCATTTTCAACTTAATTAACAAAATAAGGAAAACAGCAAAGAAAACAATCCGAAAATCCAGTTTACAACATGCATTAAAAACATTTTTAACATGCTAGTGTTTGCATTAACTACATTTTATAACAAATTAAATAGCTTTCTTGTCAATTTATTTTCCCACTTATTGTTTTATTAACTTCCTTTGAAAACAATTAAATAAACACTTTTAAATATGTCTGAATTTTAGCTTTAGTTCTAAAACTGTTTACTTATTGCTTAAGTTTATTTGTAAATGTCATTCCTAATCCTTGATAGATCATAGATACTGCACAGTTTATTGTGAGCTATTAACACACACAAAAGGCAGGTTATTTTACTAAAAAAAAAAATAAAAATAAAAAATTTAGTGTATTTAAAAAAAAAAAAAATTTATGACAGCAGTAATTCATCAAATTAGGGAAAAGTGCATTATAAAGTGGCATATATCCTTTGTAATAATATTTTACGCAATCTTTATAGTGTAAAAGTGTAACTCAGATTATCAGGTTGAACCAATTATGGTTTGGGAAAAAAAATCAGTTTGAGATGTTCTGTATCATAAATTACTTGACATTTTTTCGAGTGTACGCTGCAGGGCTTAGCATTAAAGCTTGTCTGGGATAAGTGGATTTTCTGAAAGTACAGCTAGAAGAGAATTTTATTCCAAGCACCGAAACTTGCAAAAATGATTACGATTTTATTAAATTTAGTGTAAACAGCAACTGTTAACGTATTAACTGTAACAATGTTGTGCTCGCACAGGCTGCGTGTGAGAGACTTGTGGAGAAATCAAAACAAACTCACAGAGCAAACATACCTTGGTAAAAAAAATTCTAAACGGCTTTAACATTTAGACCAAAAAATGAAATTCCTGACAAGTAAACTCTTGACAAGTGAATGACAGATTTAATACTTTCTGAAAAGCAAGCATGTCAAGGCTTAATTTTGAGCCCTGTGCAGATTTATGCCTCCCTCGAATTCATCTTTTCATTCCCAACAGGCCCTGAAAACAGCAGACAATCGGCTTCGGAGTTCACTTATAGGTATTGTGTAATTGTGATAAGTTTTTGTGCACAACTAACACGGGACAGCCAGTCTTCTACTGAATTGTATATTATTTCATAGGTTTCAGATTTTCAGCAAATAGCTTTTTTGTTGTATTTATGCTTTCGTGTCTTCCAGTGGCCACACCTCTCCTCACCCGCGAGCTAAACTAACCCCAAGCACAGCCCCTCTATCCCTGGAGCAGAGTAAGTGTACACACTATTGTTGATCTCAGCAAACTGTGTGTCCCAGTGACATCAGACTATTAATAATCAAATGGCAGTTCTTGTTAACTTCTTGTAATCTCATCTTCTTCAAAGTCTTATGATTAAAAAAGTGTTTATAAGGTAAAACTGCTATACAGTAGATAAATACTGTATTTCATATGAAAAATATAAAAAAAAAAACATTCCTTCAAAATCTTTCAAAATATAATAAGACATATAACATAATATAATATGCATCTTGAGTTATATTTCTGGAAGGGATTTTCTTTTCTTTTTCATTCTCCATTATTGCAGGGAAGGTGTTTGTTACTTATGAAGCAGACAGTGAAAAACATGTCAAAGAGATCATCAACTTTGTCGCCCTACTGAGACACAACGGTTTCTACACTCACGTAAGCCAAGCAACCTGTACCAGACATTGCCTTGCAGCCATGCTTGTCTCCTGATATGGGGTCTGCCAGAGATCATGTTCATTCTCTTTGTTCTTTTTGCGCAGATTGACATGTTTGAACAACAGTTCAAGAGCATAAGCAAGATCGACTTCATGGAGAGGTACATCAGCGAAGTAAGTAGAAACTGGGTCTGCTAGTATTTCACAGATCGTGCTCTTCCACAATAGAAGATCTAGTCCACATTGCAGATTATTCTAGCCAGAAACCACAGGCAGGAAAAGATTGTATGACTGAAAACTTCAGAGAAGCACAAATAGTTTTGGTTTTACATGGCATTTAGGAGCTTGGTTTTTTTTGGACAGAGATGGTATCACAATATTAGATCATGAAAAAATAAATATTTGATTTATGGCTCAACGGTCTGTGTGAACACACAATTATAGTAGGAAATGTATTTAGAACGAGTTGAAGGTGTGATTTATGATGAAAAGCTGAAAAGTTTCATCAAATACTTTAGTCTTCATGTCATGTAATTTTTCAAAAATCCTTCTAATATGGTGATTTGGTGCTCAGTTTTAACAGTGCTTTTTATAACAATCATTATTGAAAACAATGCTGCTTAAAACTAGAATAGGGAACACCTAATCACTATTCACTACTATGTGTTTTTCCATTAACCTGTTAAACTCTGCATTTGAATCTAAAGCTACATTCTAATTGTGCCTTGAATTTTTAACCCTTTGTGTCCACCAATAGCCCCATATGTGGTACCATTTGAAAGCTTAGAAGCTTCTCTATTTTATGCAGATATTAATCACTTTGTATATTTATTTTACTGTAACAAAGTTACGTAAATTACATTTAGCCCCAAAACGCCTTGTGTTGACATGGTTCATCTTAGGACAGACAACATATATAATAATATTTATCACTTACAGTAATTTCGAAGGGTTTTCTTTAAAATGACACCAAGATATTGCATTTATTCCACTGTATATGTTGGTATGGGGAAACTAGGAGAATTGGGGAATAGAATAACTCTTGCATAGATTATGATAGCTTTATACACACTATACACTTTCAAATTTCAGTTTACAACAAAAAAATAAAAAAGCATCTCTTTTTTTTTTTATTTTTTTTTTTATTATAACACAGACGATATATACAATAATTTTAATCAATTTCAACAGTGTTTTATGTAATTTCAAAAGGTTTCCTTTAAATGGTACCAAACTTTTGTATATACACCTCTGCATGTGGGTATGGGAAGCTTTTGAATTTTGGTAGGCAAAATGCAGGGGGAATTCCCCAAAATAGCCGCAGAGTGTAACAGTAAGGTAAAGTTAGTAAGGTAGTTGTTAAGTTTAGTTATTGAGTAGGGTTAGGGATGTAGAATAAGGCACTAATATGTGCTTAATAACTACTAGTAAGTGGCTGATGTAGCATGCATGCTAATAAGGCAACTAGTTAAGAGACCATAAAATAAATTGTTACCACTTTTTGATTCCTTTATGAAGAAAAGGTAAAACTGCATTTATTTGAAATAGAAATCCTTTGTAACATAATACATGCATGTATTGTAATTTGTGATTAATTTAATACATCCTTGTTTGTTTCTTTTTCTTTCTTTCTTTCTTTCTTTCTTTCTTTCTTTCTTTATTTCTTACCGCAGACATTTGAATAGTAGATTATCACAAAACTATTGATAATAATGAAAAAAAATGTTTACTAAGCAACAAATCAGCAATTTATTATGAATAGCATTTTACAGAAGATAAATTCAAATAATAAAAAATATATTCATTAAAATAATAAAAAACATCTTATTTAGCATTTTTTTTATTAGGCTACCAGTTCATTAAAACAACTTTTTTTTAAATGAGTGAGCTTTAAATTTAATATGTGTGAATGACTATAGTTTTCCCCCTCTCTTCTTCTTGGTGTAAATAAACTTTTAATCTGCAGTCGTTTGTTTCTTTTTATTTTCCTGAATAGACTTTCGCTGCTGTGTCATTGATGAAGGTTACGCATGTATCTTTGGCTTCTACAAAAATGAAAGATTATTCTCAAGAGCATGCGAACTCTGTGACATCTTAAATAGAACAAGGCACCGCTGGGATAACTTGTTTAATGATTGCATTTATACAGCAGTGTTTACTATTGAATTGCAAACAGTGGAAGAACTAACATCGCTGTTTATCGTCAACACATACAACCTTTTCTGAGGTGCTCTCCATTGTTGTGGATGTCTTCAGCTCTCACAAATCGTACATTTTTTTAGTTCTTTGACATTATATGTCTGAATGTCACCGTTTAACCTTAAAAACCTTTAAAATGGCAAGGATTGATGCCTGACATACAGTTGAACATGCTGTCATATATTGCCTTTCACAAGTGGTTGCTTTCGGGTGAATTAATTTGTGCTGAGAAACTAAACAAGTTCAATGTGGCAATGTCACACAGGCAATGTGTTTACTATTTGTTCTCGATGATATTTGCTTTTAAATGCATACAGCTTGGACATCGTTTATTTACTGGACTGACAGTTGATGAAAGTATGGTGGCAGGAAATAATCCAACAAAACCTTTAATTGTATGCATTTTGAGGGGGAAGAAGTACATTTTAATAAATACAACATGTAACCCTGAAACATAATTTTAGTTAATAGCTGAAATGGTGGAGGGCATATTTTTGGCATTGGCCACTGGTAATGATAATTCTTACATGTCTGATTTCAGTAGAGTATTTAAAGCAATTGATCCCTCATGTCTAATTTTGTGTGTTTGTGTTCTGTTATGCACAGAAAGACTATCTGATCATCATAGTGATTAGTCCAAAGTACCACGAGATTGTCACCAATGCCTCATTTTTCATGGAAAATGATGAAACGCTCAACACTGTCTACATACACAAACAGGTAAAACTTGATTGGAACGGAATCTAGGTTTTCTTTGCTTTGTCAGATGACTCATTGAACGCCTTGTCTTTTAGTTACAAAACGAGTTCATACAGAACGGTGCCAGGAATTACAGATTCATCCCCATCCTGTTTCCCGGTGCTAAGAAGGTAAAACTGCAACTTATAAACCCAATTGCTTAACGAACAGGATGTTTGTGTTTTCCCAAGCATTCGCTCGAGGAGCCAAAATACAAATTGCGATTAACTATTACGATAACAGACATTTGTGCTTGTTTGTACAGTACTACAGTAACACCCAAAGGATTGCTCCATTAGATTCCACCTAAATCCCGTTCAGATGTAATGACGTTTGTTGTTAGTTCACAACATTTCTGTCTGCTTCTTTCTGTCAGTGCCACGTTCCTTCATGGCTTCAAAGCACACAAATCTTCACCTGGCCCAGAGACCGTGATGACATTCTTCGTCGACTCATGCGTGTTGAGAAGTACAACCCTCCACCTATAGGAGAGCTGCCCACCATTGTCTCCATCCCCATTTAGTTGGTTAGGTTTGTTTCTGTATGTAGACCCACACTCTCAAAAATAAAGGTACAAAAGCTGGGACGGTACCTTTTTAAAAGGTATGTGTTTGTACCTAAAGGGTCCATTTTGGTACCTTAAAGGTACATATTAGTACTTAAAGTCTACATATTTGAACCTTATTGGTACCGAAGTGTACCTTTTGAAAAGGTACCACCATGTACCTTTATTTCTGTGAGTGCATGATATGTCAGTTATAAACAGACCTGGTATCCGTTTTAAGTTTTTAGTATGTTAAAATCCCTATAGCTACTGTTATTTGATGTAATCTTTGTAGAAAACTCATGTCTTTATTAATATTTCACAACTCATCAATGATGGAAAGGTCAGAATGTGTCCAGACATGAAGAACTGCAAATGCGCATTAGGTATGTATCAGGTTTATGAGTTACTTTAGTTTTGAGTGCCATGATTTTAAGTTAGGTCAGTGTTCACTTTACTTTGTATTAAGCTGCATCAAATTACAATAATACAGGGGGTAAAAAAGGCTCTATTGTCAATTATGTAGTGATGTTCTTCCACAGAAGTTACATTCAAAACTGTTTAATTTTGGTTGATCATTCACTCAAATCCATGCGACCAAGTTGATCTTATTATGAATGGGGAAGTCTTTTGCGCCATGCCAAATTCTTGATGTTGTGGATTTCTATTGAAGTAAATTTTTCCTGCTAACGTTGAATGCCGAATTATAAATCAGTGTGACCACACCTTTGGACCTTTGAAACTTTACTTTACTCGCTATTGTAGACCAGTAATCTTCAAAGGTACAAACCTTTTCATCCTGCTTCTTTGCTGTTGTTTGAACCTGAAAGAAGCTAATACAATAGCTTCACACACTGTATAGAGTTTATTAGAACAAACTACTTGTTTATTGCGCCTTAGAATTTCCCTTTGAGTCATTCCAATTGTGCCAGAAGGAAAAAAAACAAACTTTTATGTTGTCAGTGTCACGTGGAGATTTCATGGTCATTCGGGTTCTTAGATGGTCATGGTCTGTTTTTAAAAATATAAAACCTTTTTAATGAAATAAATCATCCGGGTGGTTTGTTATACAACTTGTGCAAAATTAGAATACAAATGCTTTACTGTACACGTGCAGTCAGAATAGCTACACAAATGATATACAAATACAGATGCATAAAAGTAAAAATAATTGGAGTAGAACAATAGAAATAGGCAATGGGAGATTGTTCTAAAGTTTAGGTCCTGCTACAGAAATGCTTGTGCAGTTTAATGTAGCATGTTGGTTCAATCAGAGACTGAAATGAGTTGACGATGCTTGGGATTTCGTTGATTAGATAATAATGGGTGTGTGCATGTATATGTAATTGCAGTTGCCTATAAAAAAAGGTTAAATGCTGTGTGCTTTGCCAGGAAATATGGCATGGCGTGCAAAACAATACCTGCCTGAGGCTATTGCCACATGCTCTAGACACTCAAAATTCCTAACTCCTTTAATCTTTCATTTCTACAAAAATAAATGGGATTCACAAAGAGGGCCTTGAACTGATAAAATATATCTTGAAATGCAGTGTAGGTTGCTTTTGGATAAAAGCATTTGTAGATATATTAGTCAAAACAGTTTTCGCTAAAGAATGGAACTATTATTATTTATGGATATTTTATATATCTATAGAGTCTATTGTGTTTCAATGAATAACGCAAGTAAAAGTAAATGATACTGGAACTTTTTAGTTTTGAGGGGTGAAATATATCTTTAAAGCTTCCGAACTAAACATATATCACCACACCTGTCAAAACAAACTTGTCAAATCTCTCAAACAGCTGTCATGCAGGATGGAATATGAAATAGCTCAATCCGTTTGGTTTGTGTCTTCAAGGAGTTACTGAAGGTTAATTAAGCCCCATTAAACAAAGTGTAACCCTTCCTATTGAGGCTTATCAGGAATGAATTATTCTAAATCAGCCGTAACAATATAATCAAGAGGATTTGGTCATAGAGAGACTGACATAATCCTCATATGAACAATATTAGCGGTATGAGGAGGAATGGTTATCAGTTTGTAATTAAAATGAGATGAGAAACTGAATGATTGATTACCGACGCAGTGACAGAAAAGGTTATGAGAACAGGATCTCCGACGGATTTTTTTTTTTAGGGCTGGTTAATTTTTAGTTGAAACAAGTTAATTCCAGGAATATGTCATCCATCAACATAGCTCTGTGAGATAGTTTGAAGGCTTGTCAGTGACAATATGAAGTGACAGTGTTTTTACACCTTCACCTTCATTTGGAAAATCTACAGAGTCGAATCATCACTCGCAGGACAAAACTGCTGTTCTTTGCTTTGTTGTGCCTTAAGATGGCAGTCTTTACTAGATGTTCTATAAGAAAATAAGACAGCAGGCCTGCTTAACAATACTGTATTAATAAGAGATTATTGTGGGGGATTCTGAGGCTAGCTGTCTATTCACTGAAGTGAATATTTTCCAAGTAGGTTTATGTTTTCAAGTCAACTTATGTGTTCTTATGTTATTAGATGGTAATTTGTTATATTTAACTGACTTGTAGTCCATCTTACCTATGATGCTTGTACATTAAATATATAAATATAATAATCTTTACTTCAATGTTTTTATTTTTTTAGCCAGTGCAGTTGAGATTATAGCTACGTTTGTTTCCCAATTAGGTAAAAAATACATTATAATTTGAAAAAATTTGAATTTTATTTCCATAAAAATGGAAATTATTTTTCAACCAGCACAGTAGTGGGGCATGTTGTCACATACTATTGAATTGGCCACTATATTGCTGCGAATATACATTACAATATCAATATTAATGCAAATCCCCGGATTACTGTTTTAAGCATTGGCCTACTTTATGTTATGTTTCTTATTACGGAGGTTTATTGTAAAGTATTACCATAATCTATTTACCTTTTAGCCAGCACAGTAGAGATAATTTGTTTTTCAATAAGGTATAGTAAAATATATTATTCTGGTTTTTGTGTCCTCCAGTTACACTGCAGTCCACTGTGATCTGTAAGAAACATATTAGGGTAAAATTGAATTTCCCTTTTTTAAAACCAAAGCCATATTGCTGAAAAAAAAAAAAAAATAAAAAAAAAAAATACTGTACACTAGCATTGTGACCTAATTAGAAAATCATCCTCATCTGCATTGCCCTGGCTGTCCTTTAGGGGGCAGTATCTCATCAGGGCTTTGTTTTTCGGATAGTTTGCAGTTCCACCCAGAAATGAAGGTTTCACACATTCTATTTTTACACTGCTGAATAATTCAATACAGAGCCATATATGATCAGTGACATTTCCTCTTTTCTAGCAGTCTGACAATGGGGTTGCATCACTTGATCCTCGATGTGGAGTCTAGAAAGTGATATACAGCTGTGAAACTATGAATAGCTTTGATCTAGGACACAAAATGACATTAATGAATATATACACAATGACCTAAAAACCACCCTCGATTTTCAACTTCAATTGACTCTCTGTTTACGAAGATGATATAATGATGCAAAATTATGCTATCATAATAGATTTCTTTGAGCACATTCCGTAACGGTCCATTGCCACGCTACTGAACCCCCACTAGATCAGTGACACAGTATTTCATCATTAAATTCCAATTTAATATGTGCTTTATGGCAAATAAGGACAGGAATATCAAAGGAGGAAACGAACTCTCCTAGGAAGAAAAAAAAGAGTGTTAAAATCACATTTTTGACGCTTCCAAAGGCCCCTTATTTCTTTCGTTTTGATTGCATTTGGTGGGACCGTTTTATAGGAGTTACTTCAGTAAGTATCTGGGGAGTAATTCTGCGCATGAAATCGCGGCTGCTGTTTTGTTCCTGCAAGGGGAAGCCGGGTGATCCTTAAACTTGCCAAATGTTGTTGCCATGGTAACATCACAGTTCATCAAGGTTCAGTGCAATAAAAGGAGTCAAAGTTTAAATGACAATTATGGACCGATGCAAACTACTAAGTGCTGATACAATAACATGCTGGTACTCGACAACTAACTCTGATGAAATGATACAGAAACTACGTTTGTTTCTCGAAATGTGCGACTCTTGACCTTATGTAGCCACGCCCCTCACTGCGCTGATTGTCCTCCGGTGTATATTTTCACAGCATGAAATAAGATCTTATGAATTAATGAATGAACTGCTCGTTTTGAAGATCTTCCTGGTCTAGGAACAGTTGATATGGCATCGGTTTTAAACATTGCAATGCTCATAACTTTACAATAAGCAAAACTGCTAGCCTACTCTTTGACAGCGTATACGGTGTATCCGAAAAAGCGTAGGTAGGCTAGTACGTTTCAATTTGAATTTTGTGTTTCTAATGCAGAAGGCTATATATATGTATTTATATATATACTCCCAGTTTTAAACGGTTTTTGTCTACTGAAAGTTTCATTCCTGTCAAAGATTAAACATGGTGCTACCTCAAGTAAACATTTTTATGCTGCTGTAGGTAGGCAGTCCAGTTCTCTAGCTTAAAGGGATAGTTCACCCAAAAATGAAAATTTGATGTTTATTTACTTACCCCCATGGAATCCAAGATGTAGGTGACTTTGTTTCCTCAGCAGAACACAAACGAAGATTTTTAACTTTAAC
>JAUMHQ010000058.1:12415658-12429918 GCA_032361165.1 Enteromius paludinosus
TTTTAGATCTTTAAGTCCATCTCATGAAAAATCGGAGCAGAAACAAAGGTGTTGCGTTTATATTTTTGTTGAGTGTAGATTTTCTTGTGTGTGTGTATACTAAGTATCTAGTTGATAAAGGACACAATTTTAAGAGAGGCCCTGATTTCTCATGATACTGGATTTTTATTTTTCATTTTTTTGCATATAAATGCTACTGGCCACAGTTTTGAAAATTAGGAACTTCAGAATTAATACTAGGCCTAAAGTTTCAGTTGTTTCATATTTTTAGACTATTTCGGCAGGATATTTAAAATGCATGCAAAATTGTAAAGTAAGTAAATTCAGATGAATATTTCATGAAACACTGTCCCCCAGTTTCACAGACAATGCTTAAACCTAGTTCTAGACTAAAATGTAAATCAGTTGAAAGAAACTTGCACTGACTGATCTTAAAACATGCCAGTGCCTTTGTTTTGTCTTAAGATGCACATCCGAAACGCCTTTTATCTATAAATTGTTTTTATTTATTTTTATTAAAATGATTTAAATGTACTAATTGAACTATGGACTAATCCTGGCTTAGGGTAAGCCTGTTTATGAAACTGAGTCTGTATGTACTTATTTGATGAGTGACATATTAGGCCAATTATACATTGTATGAGTCCAAATTATCGATCTTTCTTTTGTATATCTCCTTCCGTAAATATATTAAAATTTAATTTTAAAATTCATGACTAAAGACTTCATTTGGACAACAAGCGTTTTTCTTAATGTTCAGATTTTTGGCACCCTTCCAAATTCCAGATTTTCAAATCCAAAAATTGTCCTAGCCAAACATACATCAAAGGAAAGCTTATTTAGGCTGTTCAACTTTCAGATTATGTATAAATCTCAATTTAAAAAATATATATTATAACTAGTTTTTGTGGTAACCTACGGGGTCACAAATTAAATTTAAGGACATCTTTGTTTCCTTTGATACGATAAGCACACACACACACACACACAGACACAGACACACTCAAAAAACATTCGGTCTGAGAGAACTATGAAATCTTTAAAGCTACCGAGTCTAAAAATGCATGAGAACACCCAACACGAAGTAACTTCTCGGAACAAATAGCAGACCACTATAGGGCTGCATGGGCCACTGATGACACAAACAAGACCTGACCTGTGTCATTTTACCTTGCCCTTTTCATCGACTCGTTTTTGGAGACGTCGCACGCAATAGGCTAAAACAAAACAAAGTGCGTGTTTGCAGGAGGACGTCTCGAGGTAGCAGGGCGCTAAACCCCGGGTGGTCAAAACTCACTCATTTAAATAGTATTGCCGTATCAAGAATAACCACCCGCTTAACTGCTCCATCACGAGCTACAGGGAACAGGTTGCCTGGGAAACGGCCGCATGGCAACAGGATCAGAGCCGGGGGGTTGTCTGCTGCTAGCTCTGCTCCCGTTTCCCATTTCCTCACTAGATGGTGTGCAAGCCACTGGAGAGTCGACTTCCTCCCGCGGTCAGGTTCCGATCAAAACAAATCTGGGAAACTACGCGGAACGCCGTTTCTCGGGCTTTGTCGCGGAGGATTATTGTATTTTCATCCAGATATTTTTATTTTTGATAACGGCGCGGATCGTGCTCCATTCGGCGGTGATGGACATAATGATTGCAGTGCAGGATGCGTGCGTCTCCGGTCAGTGGCTCACCGCTATAATTCTTAGTCTTTGCTGCTTTTTACCATCGTGTTTGCCCGCTGGACAAACTGTGGACTATGCGTCCAGCGAGAGTGTGGTCAGCAGACAGGGAGACACCGCGCTGCTCAGGTAGGAGACTCAAGTCGCAGTAGAAGTGTTCAAACTAAACTTGGCTGGCACCTGCCTCTGTCTCTGCTCTCAGTTTTGTAAACAACGCTCGGAAGATGCCCCAGTGCAGCTCCGTCACTTTTATTTGGGTCATAAACCCTGCTGATTCCCATATAGACCAGAACCGTTTGGAACCGTGATGATTTTTTTCTCTCTCCCGAGATATTTTCGAGTTCGGCTGAACTGGCTCAATTGTAGATCTTTAAAGTCTAGGGTCCAGATTGTCTGTCTATGAGGGGTTGCATAAGGAGCTGGGGAAGGGGGTAGACTTTTGTAAACCCCGCCAAGCGGAACACTTTGCACAATTACAATGAAGTCATTCATGATTCACATCGTCCGAAAGAGCCCCACGAATGTTTGCGTCCTGGGAAAAAAAAATGTATAAAGATAGAAAAGTTGTAAACGATTATGTGCACGATTAAAGGGGAATTTGAATCATGTCAAGATATGAGTAGCTTATGATGAACATGTAAGCAAAAAAAAAAAAAAAAAAAAAATCGCGTTTTTTGAAAGCTTTTTTTTTCATGGGTGTGTCTGACAGTAACTGATGAAGAAGTGTCTGATGCTAAGTTTTTATTTCAAGTTTCACAAGATCGTTTTTGCCGTTTGCTGATGGATGTAGTGCTCTAATTTAAACAGAATGTTTTTTTTATTCATAATATAAGATATTGAGTGAATTCAGTCATGGGGAGCATTTTTCTTCTTAAGATTTGAAATGTCGTTTATGTGGGCTATTGTCTTCAGTGAAATCTCACTTTAAAGAAACATTATTTGACCTTTTTATTTACGTTAGAATTCATTTTTGACTCCTTGCTAATTTTGCTTGTCCCCCTTTTAATTTCTAAATATACACACAGGACTACTGTGATGGGAAGTTCGATTCATTTCATGGAGTCGGTTCTTTCGAACCGATCGTTTCAATGAACCTGTTCAAAACGCAATTCTTTTGCGTAAGTGCGTCATCACGTAGTCCGATAAAGTCTGGCGTTGCACGTTGCATTTTCGAAAAGGTTTTTAAGTGATTTGCGAGTACGTGTTGCTCTTTATGATTGTTTTCTGATTTTGTTATTTACGTCTTTATCGTACCGTCATGGATCCAGAGCAGTGTGCTGGAGCCAAAAAAACTAAATAATATTTGTGTTTTATTAATTTCAGTTAGGTTACATCTCTAAAATAAAATTCTGTTTTTAAAATCAAACTGTCAGCTTACTCTTCGGGTGTCAGCAGGACATGGCAGAGATGTTCCTCTGTTTAAAGAGTCGGTGACTCGATAAATGCTCAAACTGATTCAGTCCTGTTCGTGAACTAATCGTCCAAGGCCAGTTTATTGAATCAGTCAACCGATTCATTGAAAAGATCCGACTCAAAAGAACAATTCGTTTAAGAATCGGGTATCAGAAGCCTACAGTTTGCAGTTTATAAACTCTTTGTTTTGTGTAATCCTAATCTACCCAGTATATGTAATATATTTTGCTTCAGAAAGGTTTTCATGTTATCTGTTTGTGTTGATTCGGTTGCTCGGCTGCTGCAATCTACTTGAAACTCACCCTCTGTCACTGAGGACTTTGTGTAGAGCTTTGGGGAAAATTATGGACCATCACCTTTTGTTTTCCCCCTTTTTTCCACAAAATTGTTTGCTTGGCTTAAGTGACAGTCAATTTCTACCATTGGTTATGTTTAGCAGGCTATTCAAACAGCAGTTTTGCACCTTGCTGTTTTTTTACCCCCCAGAAAACCTTGATTGTTATCTTAGCTTGCTAAAATACACCCTAGAATGTTTCTTGTATTGTTACATTTTCACAAGTGATGGCACTTATGCCAAGTAATTTCAATGCGACAACATTATTGTATCTCAGAATTGGGTAAAAAATTGTAATGGGAGGCTATTGTGTACTGTGAATGGGGCTGTCATGACTGTCCCAGATGACCAGAGAATGTCAGTTGCTTAGTGCCTGTGCTTTAAACGCGTCCCTCACCCGCGTCAGTGTTACTTGGAGACGTGGATGGGAACCTGCTCCTTTTCTCCTCAGGCCACACCTCTTACTGTCAGCGCTGATTAATCAGAAGGATGTTACGGAGAGATTTTCTCCTCTGTTTTATCTCTTCTGTTGTATTATTCACTTGAACACCAACACTTTAACTGTGGTGCTGTGCTCTCTGAAATATTTAATGGATGTCTTCCAATTATCAATGTTTTGCTGATGCAGTTATTACAGAGGGATTGAATCAGTTGTGTTTAGTTTATAGATATATCGATGAAATATATGCAATCAGCCTCTTTTGAATTTGGCTTTATTTGTGCTGTTTGCAACACAACGTGATCCCAAATTTAATCATAAACACTAGGTATTGAAGAGTATGTTTAGGAATTACAATGTTTATGACTTCTTATAGTGTATCTAATCATTGTTGGTCTCTTGAGCTGAAGAGCATAAATTATGACAAATACTGTGATCTTGCTTAAATGGTTCTTGACTTTGTGCCAGTAAGCCCACGTTTAATATTTGCAATTTGGCTGCAATATATCAACATACTGTATGCTACAAATATGATGCCAGTGGTACAGCTTCTTTTAATGTTCACATTATCATGTTTTTCTTAAGTTTCAGAGATGATCAATATTTAGTGTGCAACTGAGGAGTCTAAATTGTGTATTGTGGTATTCCACGCTTCTCTTGTTAATTTAGAGAGAGTCCTGGATATTAAAGGTTATACAGAATGCTACATACATACGGACTGTATAGAAAGTCAAGCTGATACTTAACACTGTCTGAAACACCAGCCATAAATACCAGAAGGCTAGATGTTATGCTTTGTTAGAGCCGCTGCAGGAATGCACAGCAAATCTAAAAGAATGTGGTTTATTTGCAAACCTATATACATATATATGTGTGTGTGTGTGTGTGTGTCAGGTATTTACTGGTTACATTTAGTGTGGATTACATTATCAGAAAAGAAATACTTGTATTTAGAATTCAAATGTGAAAATGTTAAGTTCGGAAAATCTTGTAGGGAGTGTTTTAGTTTGATTTATTTTTTATTTAATAAAGCATTTTATCAACTTAAGAACCCCAGTTTGGGAAACCATTATTTAATGTATAGGCTGATGTTTAATGCACTTCAAGGGTTAGTTCACCCAAAAATGAAAAAATTATGTCTTTAATTACTCACCCTCATGTCGTTCCAAATTCTTCTTCAGAACACAAATTAAGATATTTTTGATGAAAATCGGAGAGCCATCTGACCCTCCATATACAGCAATACAACTGAAATGATCCCACGTCCAAAAATGTAGAACACATCAGTAAAAATGTCCATGTGACATCAGTGGCTCAACTTCAGTTTTGCGATGCTCTGAGAATACTTATCATGGACTGTTTTCTGGTGCTGGATCATTTCAGTTGTCTTGGTGTCTATGGAGGGTCAGACAGCGCTCTGGTTTCATCAAATGGTCTTACGGGATTTGGAACGACATGAGGGTGAGTAATTAATGACATAATTTTTATGTTGTTGATGATAAAGAATATAATACAGCTATGCACTTTCTCTTTTCAAGTTCTTTTTTTATGCCAGTATAATTGTATAATTGCAATATTGTTATGGAATATTCCTAAAGAAGCCCCCTTTCCCAGTTGTGGGGGAGGTCACGAGTCTCAGGATAAAATATGCAGAAAAAAATAATCATTGCCACCAGATAATGGTTATCTTCAAAGCAATTATACCTGAAGCACATCTGAAAAAAACAGTAGTGCCTTTCAAGTAGATTTAACCTCCCTTCTCCTCAACCTGTCACTGATTTCCATGGCTTTTGATGAAGCAGGCTCACTAGATACCAGATAAGCTTCTTTGTCCCTCAGGTGCTAGACACCCACTCTACTCTCAAACTGGAGAGCACACAGGCCTGTGCCGTTCACCTTAACAGTAATCCTATCATCAGTCCTCGCCATATTCAGTGTTAATATTGAAGACTCGTTTGTCATTGGCTCAGTGCTATAAGGTACGGAGTTTCATTCGAGTGCAATAAAGCACTCAGAACATTAGGAACATTTGTTAATATTTGGCTTAAATGCTTCCTGTATTCTTTGTGCGGCATTAAAAGGAAACTGTGTCTCAATTCATTTGTGCAGTGCATTGCCATGGCTGCAGGTTTTTAAATGGAGTCATGTAAGCAAGCCTTAAATTAGTCCCTGTCATTTGCATAATGAATCAATGTGTGTGGATTGCACGTGGCTGTAAATGTTAAGTAGAGCCGAGTAATTGGAGGGACTGCATTGGTAATTATTAGTGAATGGAATACAAAGCAGTGAAGCAGATCAATAGCATTTAGGCTTTCTTTCCCCCTCTGAGAGCTTAATGTGACATATCACTATGTTGGGCAACAAAGAAATCAAAAATTGCTTGATGTAAAGCAATTTTGATTGCAGTTTCCTTGTAGAATGGAAAAAAGTAATATTCTGGATGATTGGGCTCTTTTATGAGGATTATTTATTCAACATAGATTCCTATTTCAGCTACCAAATTGTGTAATGATATGTTTATTTAGATTTTTTTCCCCCTGCTATTGGAACCATATCATTCTCAGAAATAACAAGTAGCTTGTTAGTCCAGTGTAATTTTACAAGAGTTAATTGAGTTTATTTAGCTTTATTCAGCTTAAGCAAATCAGCATCCAGTTTATTTTAAATAAGCCTTTCTTCAACATGTGTGTTTCCTGAACCCATAACTATATAGTTTTTAGCACCATGCTTTACCATGGTGATCATATAAAGCTTCCTGTAGAGTTCAAATGTCTTAGAAAGATTAAAAGGTCATGCACTGAAATATTTTAAATATCTGATTGCGTGCTGCTAGGCTCCTACGAAGACATTTGGCAAGGCCTCACACTGAGTCTGGTAGTTTTCAGATTTTTGAATGGCCATTGACCACATTTGGGTTACATAACAGACCCAGATTTCCAGCTGGTTGGTGCTTGCAGTTTTACTTTGTTAGTGTCTGTGAAAAACACAGGGCAGTATCATGTTGACAACACTAGATCTTCCATAAACTACTTTTAAATCTGAACGGAGAATGTATTTTTGAAGAATATGTACAGTAGAATAATGTGCAGTACTTGTTTGGTTTGCATCAATCTTTTTTGATTTATAACAAATTATAACACAGTTATGTTCGGCCAGCAAACTAGATTGAGGTAGAGAAACTTAATTTGTAGAATAAACACAAATCTTTAAGTTGATTGCTCAAATGAAACCAAATGAATTAATTAAATGAGTTCTTATTTAACATGTAATTTTAATCTGAAAAAATAACACGAAAAGTAAGGTATTACTTTATTTATTAAATTGATATTTTTGAGTGTGGGAATTAGGAATCCACAGCCCAATTTTCTAAATTATCAAGATAATTTAATTTCCTGCAACCTAACAATATTGCACTCAATTTGATCAGCATTGTGATGTCAATACAACTAAGCAACTTAAAATGTCTAATTAAATCAATAAATCCACATTTTTAACTTACAAGCTGTGTTGTAATGGGTCCCCTGGATTTTCTTTTGAGAGTGTGGATCTTCTCAAATGAAAACTAATTAGCACGTGATTCAGACTAATCAAACAAGCAAAAGTAGCTCATGTGATGCCCCATTTATGGCCGCTATGTGATTTTTTTTTTGTCCTTCGGGACTCATTATGTACAAACACATCTATTTTCCCATTTCGGGGGGAAAGTTCTACCTAACTAGACTTTAAATGAACTGTCACCCGCAAGCTTGATCAAAACATTCAAATGGAAAACTGATGAGAAATAAACTCGTCTGGAAAGTTGCACGCCTGGCAGGTTTATTCAACAGTCTCCGAGCGACACCTTACCAGCACGACAGTTCTGGACGTTCATAAATTGAACCAATTCTGGGCAGTTATCAGTGGCTAATTTAGTGGATCACAGTCTCAGAGAAGGAATTTGCAAGGTTGTCCAATTAGCGGTGAAAAGTGTTGGGTTGTGAGTGCATGTCAGCAGGGAAGAGAGGGCCAGTGGAGGCGTGTCATCAATCATCTCAACAGCTTTGCCTCTGCATTCTTGGCAGACTGGAGGCCCTGCTCAGACTGGGAATGCCACACCATCATCACAGACTGTCAGCTGCGAAGATGCCCGCCATTTCTTCCAAACATTTTGTCATGCTTTGCATATCTCGCTTTGTTTCCACGTTGCTTAATAGGTCGCGTAATGCCGCATTTTCCATTTGTCAGAAGCAGAGAGGACTGGCGTTATGACACAATATTAGCCGATAGGAAGTGAGCTTATTTATGAAATGAAAGCAGTTGCCTCTTGAGAGACGGCAGCGCCTGGTTTCCTTCAAGAACATGAGACTTTTAATTGCAGCTGTCAAAACCCAACCAACATGAACAATGGCGTTTAATTTGTACCAGCTCGCTACGTTTAACTTTAAGATCACCCAACTTTTCTTCTCTGCCTCTTTGAAGATGTTTGGTAGTTCTAAAAACAGCCCGAGACACTTTAAAAGGCCATTAATGAAATTGTGGTAAAAGCAGAGTACTCAAACTGCAATTATTTAAGTGCTGCGCTGAGCTGAGAATATGTTTTAGTCAAAAGAACAAACCCACAATGCTTGCCATTGTTCACACATCGTGGAAAGTGCAAAAGGCTTGTATTACTGTGCCATTTGGACAGCGCTCGTGAGCTACATCGGATAATAGGATAGTTCACCCAAAAATTAGAATTCTGTTATTTTTTACTCATGCTTGTGTCGTTCCGAACTGTTAGGCTTTCTTTCGTCGTCTGGGGAACTAAAAAAGAAGGTAATGTTTCAGTTGTCCGTACAATGGAAGTCAAAGGGGGCCAAAGCAGCATTTGACCTCACTGACTTGCTTTGTATGTAAAAGAACACTTGGATGCTTTTCAAAGCATCTCTTTTTTTGTGTGTGTTATGCAGAAGATAAAGAGTCATACGGGTTTGGCTCATCAGGAAAAAATGACAGATTTTTATTTTTGGGAGAACTGTCAATTGTTATGTAAACGCCTACCAAGGTGTTTGAACTAGTGTTAGATAGCAGAGGCTATCTAGTGCATGTCCATAGGGTGTGTTGCCATGGTTACCGTGGCCGAGTGTCATTTTCTGTATCGGGAACACAAGCGCTGTGAAGATGCCAGTGAGTGTCTCTAATATACATCACGTTGCTCGCTGTTTCTTAAAGACGACTTAGCATGGACGCATTTTGAACGGATCTTCCATTGATTCAGCCTCCCTTCTCTGCAGCATTTCAATTTTCCCCTATTGCAGCATCACAGCACCTATCATAGCCCCTTTAAAGAAAATGGTCCCCCCCTGTTGACTCTCATCTAGTATTGAAATGCTCTGCAATTGTTTCTCTATTTGACTGTCAGCATGGTGGAATATTTTCCACTCTTCTCTCGCACTATGCTGTTACAGCGTAGCCGGGTTGTTGTTGAAATGCTTTTGTATGTGAACGCATTAATGTTTTAATCACACTGATTACATTTTAGTGTTGCTAATCCCTTTGCTCTGTAGCTGTATCTGATTAAAGCGTTCTCACATGCACTAGTTACTCCATGAATGTAAGGGTGCTTTCAAATCTCAGTTATGAATCAAAGACCTTTGTGGGATGGACGTTAAGCTGGGCGTAATCTCTGCCAAATGGTCTCACAGAAAGCTTACCCAAGGAGGTTCAGTCCCTGCCAAAAACGCAAAGAATGTGAGGGAAGAATGCTCATTAGATTTCCTTATTCATCCAGTCAAATTAAAGGGTGGGGAAAAAAAAGCACGCCTTCATGTTACACGTCTTCCTCGTGCTATAAGCGGCAACCACATATCTTCTGTTTATAGTTGGTTATGTCATGATCCATCAGCAAAAGCAGATTATTTATTTATTTATTTATTTATTCTCAGTACTGGCACGAACACCACAAAGAGCGAGTTTCCTTTACTCGCTGCGTCTTCTTTTGAAGCGCTGAGATGATATCTCCCAGCGCAAAGAAAACATCAGCTGAATGATAGGGTTTTTCTATAGCCTAGTTCTTCCACTACATTAGGTGGCAAAGGCTGTGCTGGCTTGCAAGAAATATGTCACTTAAGGAAGGCAGTGAGCAGAATTAGGTCATGCAAAATATGGCAGGGTCCCAGTGGGCCCTCACACATACATTTCATGCAGTATTTGTTGTAGGAATTAGAATTAAAGTTGAGAGACACTTGCCCATCTCTGTTGATTTATTCACCTGCCGTTCGTCTCAACAGGGTTTGAGTTTTAGTACTGTGCTGAAAGCTTCTTGTTCACATATGCCGTTTGTCATGTTCAATTCTATTCAGTGATATTTGGATGCCGCTTCGCTGGTCATAATTCAAATCATTTTAAAGCAGCTTTACAAGGAATTCGATTCAAATCATCCTGGACGGAAACACTTGTGTATAATTATTGTAATGATAGCTTTTATAATAGCTTTTTGGGGTGTAATTATAAGGCCTAATAGAGTGGCATCACTGTATTTAGTTGGTTATATGGAACAAACTGAAGCATCTCCTCCACTTTCACAATGGTGGCACTCTGCTTTTAACCCAGTATCAGAGAGAATGTCAAAAAAGATTACAGAAAAGCTGCACAATTCTAAAAGCTGAAAACACTGCCTTGAACACACTTGAAACCTGATGATAGACTGAAGCTACAAGAAAATGGGCAGATTTCATGCACCCCAATAGCTATAATATAATATATATATATATACACACACACACATACAAATATATATTCTATTCTGTTCTGTTCTATTCTATTCTATATTATATAATTTATAGGGGTAGGGTCTTGTATTATCTATGTATTTTTAATGCTTTGAGTATATATGCAATGTTATGTGTTTGCTCTGGAATGGCTTTACCCTCAAGTAAATCACTTTTATATGCGAAAAAACTGCAAGGTGACTAATTAATGTTTGTCTTTAGGCTAGTTCGTTTTCAGATTTCACTCGCCACTGATTTATTGGCTATTAATTAGTTTAGCACAGACATATTTTCTCTGCGTGTTGTGCCCTACGACTGCTTTACAGTAGAACATTCTGACAGAGCGTTTGACAGGAAAGAAGCTCATTAATGAGCGTGTGAACAGAGCTGTGGAATATTTAAATCAAGTGAAAGTACATCACATTAGAACGTACAGTCACAAGCGTTGTATTTTCCCTCTTCATCTTTACTTCTTTACAGGGACATGTTTTTGGGGGTCAGATAAGGGCACGAAAACCAGTAAATTACTGAATGCCTCAAACCCTAGTAAAACCTTAAATACTCTGCTTTTATAAATGTTGCGTCTGGGAGACGGGAGACTCCTACAAATGAATATGCAATATGGTTAAATATAAATGTGTCATGTATCACTGCTTGTAGTATTAGCATTAGATAAGCCTGGTGAGTAAATGAAAATATTTGCTAGGCAAAACTAATTCGGTTACCAATTTGTGGGTAGGGGTTTTCTTAAAAATGTATTTTCAGTTATTGTTTCGAACAGATTTTAGCTGCTAAAGTAGTCATTAATTACTGCTAAAAATACCACAAAGTACTTTGAATGAAGATTAAAAGTGCACTCAAATATTTGCAAGCATTCACAACAGTTAATAATGCTGTGCATTATGTCCCTGTCATATAGGCCTGTGTCTTATAATTAAAATACACTTAAACATTAAACGTTTATACCTTTCATTTAATTTCTCTAGTAGCAGTGGATTTAATAAATTATTTTAATAAAGTTAATTCCATCATTTTATTCTTATGAATTGTCTTTAATTTTATATTAGTTTATTAGTTTAAGTGGCTGAGCTATTTATGGAAGCCTGGTATGCAATTTTATATAAATATTGTTACACAAGCCAGTCTAGTTATTAACATATTAATTGTTTATTAGTAATTATAAAACACATATTCTGCCTAAACGTATAAACTACTTTACTAACTATTAATAAGCAGCGAATTAAGAGTTATTTGAGGCAAAAGTCATATTTAATGGTTTGTTAATAGCAAGGATTGAACTTTAGAATGTATATATACAGTATATATATATATTTTTTCATGATTTATTGAGAAATTGTGACATGTAGTTAATCACTGATGCTAAATAATTTTGGCACTTTTTAGATTTAATAAAAATGTGACTCACCATGACTTTCTGCTTCCTGACTTGCATATAAAATAAAATAAAAAACACTGAATTAACAGAATTAAGTCAAATTGAAGACATATTCAGAACAGTCACGTTGTTATCCTACAACAGCTTCTTAGGTGAGCGGAATCTGAATATGATGGAAATCCAAATGGAAACTTTAAATTTGTCCTTTGAGAGGTAACACTGTAATAACCATAACTATTAGCTGTCTGATGGTTTGGACTGGAGCACAGATGGCTAGGGGAGGCTGAGATCCCTAGTGGATTATTTGATGTATTTTTGCCGGTTTTGAATGGGTAATTTTGACACAGGAGATACAGTGTTCATTTGAAATAGCAGATGTTGAGATAATATTGTGCATGCATGTGAGAGTATGTGTACGTGTGTGTGAGAGCTAGAGGTAAATGGTAGTTAACTGCAACATAATGTCTATTTTGTTTCATTTATTAAAAAAACTCTGTCCTTTAGAAATCACGACCTATGTGTGCGCTAAGGCAGCATTCCCCACATTCAGTCATCATTATTAGTTTTGGCCATTGTTTGACATTTGGCAGCCAATAGCTTTAGTTTCCATGTCCACGTACGTCCAGATGTAATTATCATCATTTCTCATTGCTAAAGGCACTTATGGGAATGTCGCCAGTTGGTTTTCAACACATTAGAGACAATATTATAGCTTGGCTTTGACGTTTAATCTGGTGTTGAGAACTTGTGGCACATTGTGAGACAATATTTGCCGGCTGGGATCGACTTAATCTTATTTTAATCGTTAGTCTTCACAAAAGAGTACCCTCTCTTTGGCACACGTAAAATCAACAGTGGGGTCAACATCAGACAGGCACATGTGTCTTATGAAAGATGAGATCAAAAATATACTCCTGGGGTTTGAGGAGGATGCTGCAATCCCAGTGACATTCTGTTCTCGGATCTCTCTGATGATCGGTTTAAATGTCTTTTGTAATACGATTTTTTTCTAGTAATGCAATCTTCATGTATGTAGTATGTAGGCATTTTGCTGATGTCAAAGTCGACATGAAATCAGAATTGACCCTATTTACTTGTTCCTGCTCTTACAGTATTGTGAGTGATTCATCTTTGCATGCAGATGTCTTTATAATCTTTAATCAAAATGTAATAAGTTGCTCCATCTATGAACGACTTCTCATTTTGCCTGACATCGTCGTGTTCAGCGGGGGGAAGAAGCCAAACATGTTTCAAATACTGTCTGCTGCTTGCTGCAGCCACCGTATGAAAGCGAACTAGCGTAGCGAACAGAGAGAAGGCTGGAAGGTGCATTTTCAGCTGTTTCCTTCCCAAAACCCTGTTCCCTATTCCCATTCCCAAACTACCCTGGTTGTGTGCCTGCTGGCTTGAATTATTCCGCTTTGAAGAAGGAAGAAGAATATCTGTGAGGCTGCGGTTCAGTTTGAGGCATTTCACTCCTGAATGCTTCTACATTCTGATCATAAAATGGGGTTTGCAGGCATTTTTCACGTATTAAAACGATTTTTGTAAAAAAAAAAAATATTGCTCTTTACTTTTACATGCTTATTGTGTGCTGTATATAAAGTATGCTATCATTGAAAGGTTAGATGTAAGATTATTGTAAGGTGATGGTAAGATGTTGTCATATTTAGAAGAAAAAGTAAGCAGTTATGTAAATATTGTAAAATATTGTTACAATTTAAAATAACAATTTAAAATTTACAATTTTCTATTTTAATATATTAAAATGTCATTTGTTCCTGTGATGGCAAAGCTGAATTAACAGCAGATTTGCTCCTCCAAATCTCCAAGTTCTTCCATTTAAAACGATGAGAGAGGCCTGTAATTTTTATCATAGGTATACCTCAACTATGAGAGAAAAGAATTTTCTTTTTTTATATATATATATATAAATTAATAGGTAAATTCCTCTGTAAAATGAGTATTTGGTCACCTACAAATAAGCAAGATGTCTGGCTCTCACAGACCTGTAACTTCTTCTTTAAGAGGCTCCTCTGGCCTCCACTCGTTACCTGTATTAATGGCATCTATTTGAACTCGTTATCAGTATAAAAGACACCTGTCCACAACCTCAAACAGTCACACTCTAAACTCTACTATGGCCAAGACCAAAGAGCTGTCAAAGGACACCAGAAACAAAATTGTAGACCTGCGTCAGGCTGGGAAGACTGAATCTGCAATAGGTAAGCAGCTTGGTGTGAAGAAATCAACTGTGGGAGCAATTATTAGAAA
>JAUMHQ010000058.1:12430018-12440874 GCA_032361165.1 Enteromius paludinosus
TCCTTCCATCAGCAAATGGATTGAAGATGAAATGTGGTTGGGTCTTTCAGCATGACAATGATCCCAAACACAAGGCCCGGGCAACGAAGAAGTGGCTTCGTAAGAAGCATTTCAAGGTCCTGGAGTCCTAGCCAGTCTCCAGATCTCAACCCAATAGAAAATCTTTGAAGGGAGTTGAAAGTCCGTGTTGCCCAGCAACAGCCCCCAAAACATTACTGCTCTAGAGGAGATCTGCATGAAGGAATGGGCCAAAACACCAGCAACAGTGTGTGAACACCTTGTGAAGACTTACAGAAAATGTCATTTCCCACCAAGGGCACATAACAATGTATTGAGATGAAATTGTGTTATTGACCAAATACATATTTTCCACCATAATTTGCAAATTAATTCATGAAAAATCCTACAGTGTGATTTTCATATTTAAGGTATACCTATGATGAAAATTACTGGCCTCGCTCATCTTTTTAAGTGGGAGAACTTGCACAATTGGTGGCTGACTAAATTTTTTTTGCCCCACTGTATATATATATATATATATATACATATATTTATATATTAGAAGAAGGCATGATACACAGATGTCACGGTTTGGTACAACATGGGGTAAAAACCCCAAAGAGGTCTATTATGCTTTTTTTTTGTTCATTTACTTTGAACAGACAGTAGTGCAAATAAAACCTTTTTTTCCACCTAGTTGTAAAAAATACTAAATATTGTTATTTATAATCTGCAGTACATATATATATACAAGGAATACATTCTTGAAATAAATTTGATATATTTGAAATATATTTAATTTACAGATAAACAAGGGGGAAAAAATAGGTATTGTAGCGTATAGGGCCTATATGCTGAGTTTCAGTTCATTTTTGAAATGCTTAATTTGTTCACAGAAAGGAAACTCAAATGGCACACAGTGACATCCATTTTTGCTTTTTTTCTTATATTATAAAACAAAAAAGCAAACCTTTATACAGTGATGCATTATTATCAAGACAATAAGTGTTTGTGCAGGTAAGGATAGATTTAAATTGATCGCGACTGCATGTGCGCACACACACACACACATCAATTCCAGCATTGCTAACTTGAAGAATAGTTTGGCATTTAGATACGTTACATGAAAAATATTAAAATATTAAGAAATATCTGGATTTGTGCTAAATGAGAGAGGTACTGTAGGATACACAAGCACAAAGCTCCATTTCGCAAAAAGTTGAGTGCACACGTCTTTAAAGCAGGTGTTATCAAATTTGATCCTGGAGGGCCGGTGTCCTGCAGAGTTTAACTCCAATTTGCCTAGAAGTTTAAAATATATCTAATAAGACCTTGGTTAACTTCTTCAGGTGTGTTTAATTAGGACTGAGGGTTAGGGTCCCTAGGAGCACCACTGGCCCTCCAGGACCGAACTTGGTGCTTGGCCAAGTAAGAGTGGAAATATAGCCTACATTTTGATTAAATATTTGTTGTTGGACATTAAATGTGTCCTTTGTGGAATTTTTGTTACATATAAGTCTACTTTTATGATAGCAGTAACTGTAAAGGGACTTTTGTTATAGGTAAATTAAATGTAAGCTAGTACAGTGAAAATGAGTTAATGTGCGTTTCTTAGTGTAGAGTGGCAGTATTATTGCTTTTCAGTGAGTCAGTGTTGGAGGAGCCCAGTTTAGCCTGATGATTTGCCTCCTTTAGACAAAGTTAGTTTCCCAGCCTAAGTTACCACACTGACTAAAGGCCAATTCACACTGCACTGGCTACAAAAAAGTTGGCTCAAGTTGGCTGTTGCATTTAGAATTGTATAGAAAATAAATGTCAAGTTCCCCACTGCCCCAACAAACACCAACATACCCTGAGGAACCGAGAGTTGAGTAACACAGTGTCTACACCGGACGCCGAGTTTGTCGCATCACAAAACATCCATTGCAACAGCGTCTGAACCTTGTATTTTGCTGCGTCGCGTCGTGACGTGCCGCTCACAAAGAGAAATTGAGAAATTCTAAAAGAAATTGATGATCCTGTAGCCACAATCAAAATTTGACTGTTCTTAATGACTTTGCGAGTCATTCCTTGCCACAATAAGGCGGTGAATAAAACAAAAGAGGCCGTGGGTGAAGCACGCTTTAAGTGAAACTTGCGCATTGTCATGGCAGTGGTTCATGGACATGTTAGAGTTTGTTGTCATTTGTTGGAAATCCCTTTCACACTGCTCAGACATTCCACGACCCAACAAGTGCAGATTAAGCATGTTTAGTTGGGTGAAAACTAACTCCAACCAATGCCAACAGGGGTAACAGACTGATCCAACAAAGTCCAAAAGATTAGTTTGTTGGCGTTTATCTGTGCGGTGTGAATTGGGCTAAAGCTTGACCTTGGCCTATGTTAAATTTATTTTATGGAACCAAATCATTTAACAATGAGTCAATCTGAAATAAGCCTGGCATATCTGTTTAACTTGTTTTATGAAACCGGCTCCGAGGCATAATTTTTCTCCATTGCATTGTATTACATTGAATCGCGTTGTGATTAAATCAAAGTGGGTGCTTGCTGCTTCATATGTATCTTAAATGTATCGAATCGTTGGCTGTGCATCGAGATGCGTGCCGTGTAGCCCTGAGTCTTGAGATTCACATCCCTAATATATTCCTATATCCCTAATCAATGATTTATCATTTGAGAGCATATATATAGTCAAATAAACGCATTCGCAGTGTGTGTTCAGAGTTGTTTAAATCTTTAGTGGAATCCATCCCAAAGGCCTTGCCAGAAAACATACCTTTAGTAAATTGTTCAGCTGGAAGGAGTGATCAGAAGAACAAAAGGAATCTGGGTCAATCCGAAATGAAAAGAAAATCCAGTTTAGATTACAGAAAACACCCAGTACATCTGTAGCGCAGCAACTTTAATTGGTCGAGCTCAGCGTGTTTTAACGATACAGCACAGATTTGGTGTGTTTAACTTACCTTGGCACAGTTCTTTAGATGCCACAAATCCAAAAACTTGCAGTTCAAGCCAAAACAAAACAAAGGCCTCCTGAATCTGCTTTTCAGAAATCATGTCTTGAATCAGAAAATGCCAGATGAAGACCTAATCAACGTTTCACAATGTGGAAAGCCTCAGTGGATTCTGAAGAGATCATGAGATGAAACATCCCACCAAGAGTGTGAAGAGGTTTGCCCTCATGAGCTTCACAGAGCAGTGCTTTGAAGGGATGAATAAAGATGATTAAGGGAAATTTCGGGGAAAGAGAAAGAACAAACATGACTTGATTACGGTCTCTTCTCTGCTGTTTTGAGACTTTGAGAGCAGATGCTCATTTAAATTGATAACAATGCACATTGGCCTGAAAATACATATTTAGATGCAAAATACATAGAGCTGTAGTCGTTTTTCGGGGGTATAGGGAACAGCGGGGTAAGATGTGTTTGCCAGTAAGCCAGCTGACATTTCTACTATATACAGCTGCCTGCGATTTGAGAGATGCTCATGAGAAAGGTGATATTTTAAGGAAAGTGATGTTTTTTTCATGAAAAAAAAGATCTTTGCCTGTCAAAGTACATTTTCTGCATGGCAGGAAAGATGTCAAAACAAATATGTCTAAAAATACATATCATACATATTACAAATGTAAAATCAGGCTGAAAATTAGATGTGAATTATTAAAGAAAGTTTTAGTCGGCATATGGTTTAGTACAGTTATATAAATAGAAATAGTTCACCCAAAAATGAAAATTGTCATCGTTTGCTCTCTCTCTCTAGTTTATCTAAACCTGTTTCTTTCTACTTTTGAACACAAAATAATATATTTTGAAGATATTTTGAGGTAAACAAACAGTTGATACCCATTGACTTCTTTACTATGAAGACAAAAAAGGAAGTCAGAGATATCATAAAGTGTTTGGTAGGAAGTCATGGGTCTAGATAGCCACTAGTGAATGATCTCCGAAAACACACACACACACACACACACACTTCAGAAGGGTTCAAAGACTAGCACATGCTAGTAGGCGCATAAAATCAGCTTTGAACCTTTCCCAGGTACAAAAAAATAAATAAATATATAACACACATGGAGGTCTATACTCTTTTTTTTACAGTATCCTACACCTCAGTAGGAAGCACTTATGCCTTTGTGGGGAGTTATTGTAAGGTATGTCCGAGTAGATCTCTGTGGTGCTTTGACACCAGCCATCCTGCTGTTTCAGGGGTTAGAAATGGTGATGAAACCTTCAGTGTCAGCGATGTAGAGCAGTCTGCCTGAGGAGCTTTTACAGGAAAATCGAAAGAGTTTAGCTTGTAGCACATAATTTCGAATTGATAAGTTTGTATTACATAATTTATTTGTGGTCTATTGAGTTTTTGCCTTTTTAAATGTTAATATAATTTAACTGCACAGAAGCAGTTTGTAAAATATTTGTGCTGTTTGGACTAACCTCCAGCTAGACTAGATTCTAAATATATAATGATTTTATGATAACATTGCAAGTCACACTTTTAAAGAGGTAGTCCATTCTTAAATGAAAATTGTTTTCATTTACTTAACCTCAGGTCATTCCAAATTTATGTATGTGACTCTCAAACAGTTTTGGGTACCAGTGACTTCTATTGTATGCAGACAAAAAACAAAAAAAAAAACTCAATGAATGTATATTTTCTTGTTCCCTACAAAAAGTACTTTGGGGACCAATTATCACTATTAACTAGTATAACTTTTGCCTCAACTCCTATTTTTGCAAGGAATATGGAAGTTGCATTAGATGTTTAAAAGCATTAAACATTTCAAAAGAATAACTGGGTTTTGTTAGAGCATTAACATTTGCAAAATCCTTAGAATGTGCTTCCACGATCTGCAGTTGTAGTTGTGTATGTTTGGTTGAACACTTAATCTAAAGTAATGGTTATATATGAGTGTTTATTTAGCACAAGTATTTATATAATTATTTATTTAAGTGTAAAAACCATTGCACCTTCTCATATCTCATGTGCCATTAATTTTAATGTGAAGGATATATCATTTGTATTTCCGTTAATTAGGTATGCTTATGAATGTAGGCCCACATACTGTAAGTTATACTCTATTATCTGTCATTGAAATTCAGGGATGTGGCATGCATAAAATGGACAATTTATGACGTATCACTAATATTTCAGCTAGTTTGTCACACATTTCAGATTTAAGATGGTACTAGTAGTAATGAATGTTTTAATAGTTGCTTTTATTGCATACAACGTTATACACAACATGCAATTGGACATTATGAAATGTTTTTAATTTAAGAGGTTGTATCGTAGAAGCATCAATAAATTTTTAATAAGACCTGCTCTAAATCACATTCTTAAGTGGACCTTCTCATATTGTAATTCAACTGTATAATTTGAAATCTTGTCTCACCATTCTGTGTACATTTTTTTTAAACAAGCCTGAGTGAAACAAAGTTAAATCCTATGTCACAACATCAGCTATTGATTTATTTTTTTATTTTTTGAGTGGCATGAGGAAAAAATCCTGCACACTTCCAAAAGATCCAGTGAGTTGAGACCAGCAGTGCACTGACGGATATGTTGACTCCCATTTCACCTCTAACCTCAAGAGTATCCGGTGTGAATAACTCACAGCATAGACTCAAACCAATGCTGACAAACAACAAATAGATGTTAGACATCGAACCAGATGGAAGTTCTACATTTTTTTTATTCAATCGCTGTTTTGAAGTCTTTTGTTTAGAGGTCAGAACTGTCAACTTGAACACGTCATGTTTAAATGAATACAGAAGACAGGAATCCAGAAATGAAAATGGAATGACCTTGAAACAAAAACAAAAAACTTGCCTTTTGATGAAGAGGTCTTTTCATGCAACCTGTCCATGTTGGCATCAGCATAATTTGGATTCTGGAAAGTGACGGAGGGATTTGCTTCGAAATACTGTGGAGTTTAATTGGGCCACATAGCTTTTGACGTCAACAACAAAAGATATGGAAAGCGTTTTCTCCTTTTTCCTTAAGCGTTTTCTTGAAATGTCGATAAGCCTGTTTAATTTGCTGTCCTAAATGCATGATTATACAGTTAGTTGCATTTTATTATTTGCATGTAACTTTATTTTTTTTCCTGTGCTGTTTTAGAACAGACCTACGGCCCATTTTCGGGTCACGACCCACCAGCTGGGAACCACCGCTTTAAATATTAAACAGTTATTTTGTTGTTGTTGGAATCTTTTGTGCACACCAGGGACTGATGTAGTGTTTGTCATGAAGCATTTTAGTTTAACTTTCCTAAAATAAAAACTAGATCTCAACCGTTTTTGGTTTGTTTGATTTCTTCCACTAGTCAGTTTGGAGAGTAATACAGGGAAAGACAGGCTGTTTTGTAATAATTAGCAAACTGTAAATCATATTCTTGGCATATATGTACTTGATGATAGTACTGTATATCTGAAATGACATTTATAATAACATCCGCTATCCTTGTCCTCAGTACCCTCGCAGTCACAAGTTTTTGTCCCTTTAACTCATCTTTGATAATCAAAATTACATATTTACACATTTTACCCATGAAAATTATTTTTCATGCCTTAGAACGGCTTGAATACAACTCTACATCCTCACCTCATTTACTATACAGGGAATCATGAATATGCAAATTAATCTCTGCAGAAACTTATTCTGAAAAAGAGGAAGTGCAGGTTATACAGTGTCATCTACAAGTTGATGTATCAGAATGGTAATGCACTTTATGTATTTCTCTCTACAGTGTCAGCTAACAGTGCGTTGCTAATGGTACAAAAAACAACTCAAACAGCTAATGATATAAAAAAAAACAACAACTTGCAAACTGACAGGATTGTTTGCATGTTTATGTTGGTATTAACGTCCTGTTTCAAACCACATTTTGGTGCACTGGTGTTTTGGTGCTCAGCAATGATGTTGACTGATGAATTTGGACACGGTTTGTCTCGAAGCATTTTCAAAACGTCCGACAGACATGTAAACAATGCTAAAAGTTTGATTTTCACCACAGGGTGTCTTTAATTATCTGCTTTCTTTCTGGTTTCAGATGCTACCTGTTGGATGGGATCTCAAAAGGAGCATGGTTGAATCGTTCCAGTATCATTTACGCAGGGAGTGACAAGTGGTCAGGAGATCCTCGTGTGTCCATCGTATCAAACGTGGGGGATAAACACGAATACAGCTTACAGATACAGAAAGTGGATGTAACGGACGAGGGCTTGTACACCTGCTCGATACAAAGCGAACGTAATTTACGCCCAAAACTCATCCAGTTAATTGTAAAAGGTGAGTGTATTTCGTCATGATTTGCTATGTTTTTCATTGATGACAAACTAATTTAGCATTACATTAGTACTAAATTTGATTTTTGGTTTTGAAAAGGGGTTTCATTAGTTTATTTACTGATAAAATTCAGTAAAACTGGTTATGATATGAATATGTGCTTGCATCCGTACTCATGACTCATAACTATATTTTGATTTTAAAAGGCTTAACCGCTCTGTCAACGTGTCAAAAAAAAATGTGTCTCTAGGCCACTGCATGCAATTTTATGCTATTGCTTAAAGCAGTGGTTCCCAACCACGTTCCTGGAGGCCCCCCAACACTGCACGTTTTACATCTCTCCTTTGTTTGGCACACCCATTTTAGGTCTTGGAGTCTATACTAATGAGCTGATGATCTGAATCAGGTGTGTTTGCTTAAGGAAACATGGAAAACATGCAGTGTTGGGGGGACTCCAGGAACGTGGTTGGGAACCACTGGCTTAAAGCTTAGAGCACTTTTTCATACGTTTTTATGTTTGCAGTCATACTGAATATATGGATGAAATGAGTTACAATGACTATGGAATTATCAAACGTTAGTAAAATCCTTTTTAATGTTTCATTATGTAAATAGGGATTCTAACTCTACATGTGTGTGTGTTTCCCTTTTAAGGAATTAGAGTAAAGTCTGTGAATAAGCCTATAGGCTATAGATAGAAGTTGGAGTGCAGGATCGAGTGTGAGATTTGATGTTACGTAACATAATGATTACATACTGCCACGTTTATGTACATCTAAATATACATTCTTATGGGGCTGGATTGTTCCTTTCCAATTTATTGATGGATTTTCTTCTTCACGGTTGGTAAATAAGTCAAAAGTAACTGTAAACTGCAAATATTAGAGCGTCTTTAGAGGAGTGACTCAATTTGTGATCTAAATTCATCCTGCTCAGCAGCGTAATTACTGATAATGTCCATGCGGAATAACATTTTACATCATAGCAGTCCATGCAAATGGCAACTCTGCAAGCCTCATTTTTTATTGTGTTAAATAGGCATTGGTTAATATGGTATATTGTTATTTATTTATTAGTAAGGAAAACATTAACTCTATTGTTAGCGTTGCATATTATCATTGGCTGTCTATTCTAATCAATATTTTTTTTAACTCCCTGACTGAATGGTCACTAAGCGAAGAATTGGCCCAATGTTGTTCTTTGAACAAACCTCCAGTTGCCAGCTACAAATATTGGCATTAAGCTTTACATGTCTGCTTGATGATCCCCTCTTCTCGGTGAATATACATTACCGTGAGGACTGCTCTCAGAACTTGTTTACATAAGCTTTGTGAGTACAGTATGAAGAAAATAATCAAATATTTTAAATAATTTAATTGCGCTATAAACAGGCAATTAAAATAAATGACAGCAGGGGTCAGGTATGCTATTTGTGTGTCTTGTTACTTTCATGTATTTATATATTACAAAGTACATATGAAATAAACATATTACTAGTTACGTATTGACTTTTTTTATGGCTTTGTATGTTTTTTACTAGGTTTTTCAGTTTAGCCACTTACTACCTTGATAATAGCTCTGCACAATCTGGGCATTTTCTCAAGCAGTTTCATGAGTTGCCACCTGGGATGCTTTTTAAATTATATTGAAGGAGTTCCCGGGTTCCCTTGTTGGCTGCTTTTCCTTTACTCTCTGTTCCAACTCTTTTGAAATTATTAGCTCAATTATATTGGTTCCATTTTTAGTTTTATAGGAAAATTTGTTGCAACACATACTGATGATTGTACTGAATAGCTTTTATATTGATATTTGCTTGTTTGCTGACTTCATCAAGGATCCTAGTCATTACAAGATGTTTTTTAATGATGGATATATCCGTAAATTCTCTGCTCGACTCGTATTATGTGCTTCTTTTACAGGTTGATGCACGTACGATTGACTCTCAGCACTGGCAAATTTGCTATTTTTTTATCCGCATAAATCCACTGTCTGTAATTAACTAGAAAAGATCACTATGAGCACCCTAACCCTCCTTGAGATAAAGCTAACTAATGCAGGCCAATCATATCTGAAGATGTGTAGTTTTAGAGGCCGTAACCTGTAGCCCGTCGCTGAGCCTCTTCTATGTAATTATAATCAACAAAATGAATGTCCTCCTTTTTCGCTCTCTTAGCCAAAGGCTGTTTCGTGATCATGATGGATCTTTTGTCCTTAATAGAATCCATTACTCGCATGTATCTCTACATGATCTGGGATAATTAATAAGCACTGGTAAGAAAATATACACGCACTGTTGGGGTAATAACAACAACTAAAGAGAGAGAACAAAAGCGACAGGAAACACATGATGAACAGCAGTCTCGTAATAGGAATCGGTGTGTGGTAAACTTAATCTCCTGCAGAACGGCATCAGAAATGAAATTGCTAGATTGACTCTTACAGTGGCACGAATCCTGGAACGCCAAATCGCATGTAATACGATTAAAACGTCTTATTTGTCCTTTGTGAAATTTGAACAGACTGTACTTGCTGTCTCTTCGAGCTCTCTTGATGTATCCTGCACATTTGTGTGGACGAAACAGTTTTGCTAGGTCATTCTTTCTAGCCGACGGGTCAATACTGGGCATCATCAGAGAATGAGCACGCTTGTTTGTTTTGTAAGGATCGAATGAGGATAGCCCACACACATTTTTCGGAGAATAATCACCTATCTTCTCCACCACTTAAATCTTAGCCTTGTTTACCAGACAGTACCATTTGTCATAGTCCACAGTGAGTCACCCTTAAATAGAGCGGTTTGAGACCACCATATTATTCTTTTATAGATGTGCTCAGTTAGTGAATGACAGATCAAATGTATTGCTGTTCTGCACACAGCCCCTATATATCTAACTTTATATTAGAAGTGATGGTCTGTTTGTCATCAGCAACCACCATTTTGTTTATTGTGGAAGATGAACTGAAGAAATAAGGCACCTTGGCACTGCGTATGTTTCGGTATTGCGGCTACAGTGAATGGGAGCACAAAAAAAAAAAAACATTTTTGAAGAGAATGACTTTGGGGGAAGAAGTTAAATTATAAAACATTGATTATCATGGTATATAGAGAGGGATAGCTCTACATTTCAAGGGCTTCTTTAACATTGAACAAAGTCTTGTGAAGGCATAGTTTTTTTTTGATGAACATGTTCTGTGTACTTTCCCTTTAAATCTTCACGAGCTCCGCTGACCCCGCCCCTCTTTTCCGAGGCACTCTCAGAGGATTTTTTTAGCCGTATTCAGAGTGAAACTTGCTAATTAGCACATTACTAGGAAAGTCGATTTGAAAAGATTCATTAAAGACATTAAACTCACTGCCTCTGTAGGTGAGGCTGGACCATGAATGATTCGTGCGAACATAAACGCATTTCGGTTGATCAAGGGCCCGTTTCCCTTCAGAACTAAACATAACATTAAACCTCTGCGTCTACAGACATCAGGGATAAATGACTTCTGCTATGTTCATTATTACATTCAACAACAAAACACCTCAATCTCTTAGGAGTCTTGCTTGTCTCTGCGTCTCGGTC
>JAUMHQ010000058.1:12444873-12457778 GCA_032361165.1 Enteromius paludinosus
ACAATAAAAGGCTTGAACTACTTCAGTTGTGTGTAACGAATCTAAAATATATGAAAGTCTAATGTTTATCAGTACATTACAGACAATAATGAACTTTATCACAATATGCTAATTTTTTGAAAAGGACCTGTAATTTTAGTTTGTTTCTGTGTAGGTGTCAATCCAAAATGGCGGCGGCGCAGTCACCTCATGATCGGAACTGTTGCTACGGAGCGTTCTATTGAGTTTCGCCTCTTGGTCTTCTATACTCTTTGGTTTGACTACCATAAAGAAAAGCACACAAACAGCACTTCTGTGTGTGATTTGTAAGGCAAATGAAAAATGTGAGTTGCTAAAATGCAATTATCTGTGGAGAATAGTAGCAATTAGAAATACATTATTGCAAAATAGACATTTATACGTCATCAACATTGGTTCTCTTCCACAAATTAGACCCAACTGCATTCAAACCAACGGTGTATCGTGCTGAAGTCAAAATGAACCATCTCTCCTTCAGGCAAACGTGTGCACGCTAAAGTTCACACACACAAAAAAAAAGAACAAACAAACTAAAGGCTCTAGTGTGAAAACGCATACACTCTGCTGATTTTGACGGTAATATAGTAATGTTTCTGTCGTTTAAACATAAGTCAGCAGTTATTGTGGAAAGGATGGGGAAAATGAATTTACAGTTGTCTCTGTGTTTTTTTGGCATGGCATGCAACAGATATTAAAGGTTAATGAAGGGCTCAGCTGTGCAATAGAGTGCATCTTTTATTGTATTGTCTATTCCACTGATAATTGACCATGCAGAGGCCTCATATATAAAATCAGAATTCACCTCATTTCTATTTAGACGACGCCGAAACATACCGTACAAGTCCATTTATAGAACATCAGACTTAACTTTTCTGTTTAGTTGCGTTCGTTCCTTTTCAGCCGGAAGACAACAAATAGATAAGACTGCATCTGATTTCTTTGCCTGTCTCTACTCGGGCTCTTTGCCTGTGCTAGTCTGCATTATGACAGGAGCCCACTTTTCCCTCAGCTCTGTAATTGGAATGTGGGCTGGCAGTAGGTGTGAAGCAATGGGGTCTTGGAATTGGGTGGCAGCAGTCAGCCCTGGAGAACCTGTCAGAATTTATAAAAAGGCAAGCCATGTACTCCACCTTATTCAGAGGAAACTCTGCATTTTAATAGCTGTAAGCGTTTCAGTAATTCAAGGTGGCGTCATTAGAGGCTTATTTATTCACTCTGGGGCTGAGAGACTGATAATGCCTCCCCCGTCAGCTGTGGCAGCTCCATCTCAGCGCCTCCCGCCGAGGAGAGGAGGGAGAATTAGAGTGGAATGGGCAAACATGACAATCGTGCAGCAGTTAATGAATTAAACGGAAAACAAAGCATCAGGTTGTCTTGAATAGGGCCTTGGGGTAGGGCTTTAGCATTGTCTTGTTTTTCTCTTGTCATCATTACCCTAGCAATTGAACAGGCTGAGTGGAAATAAACAGGTTAAAAATAACTATGGCCAAAAGCGTTGAGGTTGATGCTTGGAAAGGATTCATAGATGTCAAATCGCGGTCAGACCTTGAGCTTGAGATTAAATAACATGTGCTTTCATTATGAACTTAGTGATAGTTAAAAGAGCATACCGGGATAGGTTGTTGACCTTTGCATCTGTTTATGCTGCCGTGTTCAGCGGAGTGTCAAGGCATGCCGGTCCTTTCGGCTTTTCAGCTACTTGAAAATACAGAGAGGGTTTCATTTCATCTGATAATATACTCTGTATTCACAGGTGGTACACGCAAGACCAGTAATGAAAGTCAAAACTATCTTGGGTTGTAATGAGAGATATTCCTTCAATGCACCAAATCCTCCGGACTTTTTTCCCCCGCCAACTTATAAGCTCAAAAAGCTCAATTGTTTCGACACAATTTTGCCATTATTGCATTGTAGAAGTAAAGCAGTGTCTGGGAAGAAAAAAAAAAAAAAACAGTAATAAAAGACTTCAAATCTCAAGGTGAGCATTTACCGAGAAACTTCTAGAATATACTGTGTGGCAAGATGATGAAACTGATGTTTCTTCGAACATGTTCAGTTTAAAGATCTGCAGAGGCCCCACATCTCATTTAAAAGGCTGGTGCCTGACTCCTCAGGCACTGACTAATAGGGTCCTGATCCTGTTGAAGTCAGATATGATCAGTCGACAAATGCAACATTTTCCATTTGTGCTATCAGTGATTGTGGACATTTGTCAACAGTGGGAGGAAGTTCAAGTAAACCTGCAGTGGAGAGCATGACAGTCAGAGCAGCGCTTTCATACAATGAAGGGGTTCATTAGAATTTCAACTCAACCATTTAGTGCCAGTAGATTACATAAAACCAAGATAAGAAAGACCTAAACTGGAGATGAAATAGGAGTAAATAACGTTGCTGTTTCTTTGCGAGGTGACAAATGCCTCAATCTTTGGTATCCTTTTGCTTTGAAAAAAGAAATAGCACCATTTCCTTCAAAACCTGAATGCCCTCTTAAGTACGCTTTGAAGGATTTTATTTCGATTCCATCAGTGTCTTGTTTTCTTCTGATTGATTTTCCCCAGATGAGTATTGTTTATTCTATAATTGCGATCATTCATGATTATATATTGTGTCTGATTATGCATGGATGCAATGGTGAGTCTTTTGGGAGAATTATTAATTTCAATTTAAATAAAATAAAAGTTAATTACAACTCCATTTACTGTTTGAGAAGAACATATATAAATAGCTTATGAGAAAGTTTGATCATTATACATAGATCTTCAGTAATGCATGGTGTTTAGAATATTATACTGGGAGGAGGGAGTCAGAACCAGTCTAGTTTAATGCAGTCCACTTCCAACAACCTGGCACAGAATAACAGCCTGACCTCAAAAAAATGAACAAAGGGAATAGCTGATTTTGCAGACTCCTGACAATTTATTGGCTTTTTATATAGGAAAGCAAAACCAGGAGGTCAGACATTTATTCAGAAACCCCTTGACAACTGACATGGTGGTTTTGAGAAAGAGTAGAGGCACTTTGTGATGAAAGGTTGGATAAAGACAGATTTACATCTAGATTTATTTATTTTTTGTTCATAGTGTGAGGTGCACCATCACACATAATTTCATGCGACAGTGTCTGGTTAGCCTCTATATGTCTATTAGAAAACCATCACTGTAGTTTTAGCACCAAAATGTTAACTAGAATTCAATGAAGCGTTCTAAATCAGGCCTGAATGTGTTTGAGAATGTGCTTCTTCTTTATTATATTTTTTAGAGGTCCAGGCAGGTAATGCTGGTAATCGTGTCACTTTTGTCATCATGATAGATCATGTTAGAAATGCCATTATGATGTAGTTATAGTTTTTGGTTATTACACATGAGAACCAATCCTAGAATTTTCATCCTTTGAGAATGAAGCCAGTGAATATACGATTTTCATGTAAATTGGAGTAATTCCTTAATGAAAAAAGGACCAGTTGTTATGGAGTTTGGCACACCTGATTAGAACATCATTCTAAAGACAAATTAAAGATGTTTGTGGGGTTCGGTTTTTCTGTAATAAAAAAATGAATATTACAATGTTATTCTTTCAAAATATGAATGACAGACCCGTGACCTTATTGGGATAAAGTAGTATTGTATTTGGACCCTGATAATTGCTGCTTGCAGCTGTATTGGCTGTCACATACTTGACTTTCTAGATCCAGGCTTTTTGCATGGAGCTCATTTGTTGCTTTGTGTATCTAACTGTTTGTTTTGGTCCGCAGTTCCTCCCAAAATCTATGACATTTCATCGGACATCACGGTAAATGAAGGAAGCAATGTTTTACTCATCTGCTCAGCCAGTGGGAAACCAGAGCCCAAAATCTCTTGGAGACACATCTCTCCATCAGGTGAGTTTAAATCAGTTCAAATACATCACAATAAATTAGAGAGCGTTTGACATTAACTTTAAAGCACAGCAGCAGGAATTCCTGTTTGGTGTGTTGGAGTTAAGATGCTCAAAAGATTATGAAGATGTAACTTATTTGAAACCATCTATAATTAAACGAGTTTAGGAAAAGGCTTTTAATCAATTATCCCTTTCAGTTCGCTGTTGTTCACAGAACGACTTCTTAGTTTAAAATTATCACTCTGCTGCAGGGTAAACAACATGTTAGGATACATCAGCCTCATTTTTACCTTTCATAGTTTATATTCAGCTGTTAAAGCAAAAAATTTGGCACGTTTTCAAAGCGAATTGATAATTCAATGCACAGCAGTATTTGGAGTGTTTGTGAATTTTTATTGAAGTCAGCTGCACTTATCTTTGGACTGCCATATTATTTTCATTCTCCAGTGTATTTTGCAATCGAGTTGTTTTTTGAGATTCTTTGAAGTGTCATGAAACCACTACTTACCAAAGGTAGGATACTTCAAATTATAGAAGCACTTAAAAACAGACGATACGCGAATTAGTAATTTAAACTTAAACTAATGAGCGAACTTTCACTTTTGGTCAGCAGATTCAGTCTGGCCCAGATGTGACTGAAAGCCATTTGTGTGAACTATTCTTCAGGCTAATTAACTTATGTGTGGGCAGAGAGGATGACAATGAATAAGAGCCAGTGACAAGAGAACATTTAAGATACTGCTGCTTCTGCCACTGAAGTTTGGGATGTACTGAGAAGATTCATTTAAATAGATGTTGTATTATTGTCAAGGATTCACATGATTACAGAGAGCAAAGTCAGATGTGTTCAGACTGAATACATCACTGCGCACCATCACGTTTAACAGTATTTGGTGCACATATGGCAGCACTGTGGTAATGGTCAGAGCTGCTCTGAGCAGCTCCTGGACTGCGATTTCCAGAAATTCTTGAATGACCCTGCAGGAGGCTGAACCTACAGCCTAGCACCACTAGATTTAATTGCCAAAACACATTCTTAAGCGCAATTGACCTCATACGTTTCTTGTGTGTGTGTGTCATCAGATCTTTGACTTCTGTGCCTCTCATTATTGCTTAGAATATAGACTTTTCATCAATATAAATGGGGTAATTAAAGACCTTTTAAAGGCATAGTGCATTTAAGACCTCTCCAAGACCTCTGACTTGTAATGATAAACAGATTTCAATCTGACTCAAAGGTTCGACCCCCAAGAAGCATTTGTTGTAAATGGTAGTTGACTAAGGAGCTTGATTGCATAAGTATTCAAAGGGATACCCCTTTTAGTATGAATATCTATAACGTTACACCCCTAAACATGGAATAAAAAGGCACAATTAAATTTGTTCATCAAATAAAGCAATCATAAGTTTTCACAGGGCTTCACTGAAAGAAAGAAATCTTTAGAGTAACAGAAAAAGTACCTAGAGATCATTATGCATTCATTTTATCATAATCCTAAAAAGTGCAATTAAGTGCAAAATTCAAAAAACATGTAAAACATATGTAAAAATGAATACTGAAAATTCCTTTACATTAATACAGTATATTGTGTCCTATTTTTGCTCATTGTTTTAGAGTCTTTGATTAATGATTTTACAGTGACTTTAAAACCCCATTATATCCAAAATTTTGTCGGTTTTGAAGGATATAAGAGTAAGTAAATAATGACAGAATTTTAGGGAAAACTATCCCAATGTTTACATCATTATTTTAGTGTACTACATACAATATGGATATACTGGCTTCATATCAATTGGAAATGCATTTACATATGCACAACTTTAGTTTAATTCTGTGAATATTTATTTGTATACACATGATAAACAGTACCGAATGAAACATGAAAAATGTCAGATTATTTAATGCCATTGATTAAATACAATAAATCAACCTATCATTTTTTTTTTCTTGAATTCAATAATTAATTATACATTACTAGCTGCTCGTGAGCGAAATTGTTGCTGTCAATAATGTGCGCTAGAACCAGACTGACTCACTAGTATACAGCACACTCTCTCACCGCTGCAGATTTTAAATGAGAACTAAAGAACTTTAAATGAGCAATTCCTTGTCTAAGCTTTAAATCACGCTCTTTTAATACTTTCAGTACTCTGGGCATTTAAAATTGCTTTATAGACATGATTTCAAATGCTGTAGACTAGATGAAGATAGATCCTAAAGCAAGCCCTGTATAGGGATGTATTAAGGCTACAGAGTGGCCTCACGCTCTCTGTACAGCCTGGCCCAGCAGGCTTGATCCCAAACATGCTTTCATAAGCTTTTTCCATTGTGATTTAAGGCCTCGGGATATAAGGAACTCTGACCTTTCAAACAGCTGACTATAACACTTCAGATTTGATTTTTTTTTCACGTATGATAAGGCTACAGTGAAGCGTTCAATTGTCCTTTGTCAATCCTTTGTTCGTGCTTCTGCCTCCCAAAATTGTCTTTACTCTGGTTTATTGTTTCCTGAACAATGGCTCCATACTCGGCACTGACAGTCTGTCTAAACATCGCCAAATGGTTTCAATACAATGACCAGCTCTTAAAAAGTGCTTGCCAATTGTTTTGGGGCACTTTGGGACAATGAGGAGGCTATCAGGGTTAAGGTAAGATACGGGGAATGGAAACGTGGAGGCAGCTCAGGTGCGTGTGCGAGATCGAGCCAGCGAGCGAGAATGTGTGGCGGTTGAATGATGGTTGATGGTTCGTTGCTGACAACTCAATGAATGCCTGGGGGAAGCCTCTCATAATGCAACATTTGGGCTGCTGCAGTATTTTCTCACGGGTTAACGGAAGAGATGTACAGAGAACTGCCACCTTAGCCCATAATGTATTCTTCTCCAGCGCTCATCATATCAGCAGCAGGCAGACCTCAAGGAAATGTACTTTGTGCTCTTCACACAATGTGGGGAAAGTGCTTACTGTGACTGCACTTAACACAGAGCAATGTGGATTCCTAGATTAACCTTGCTGTGATTTGGCTAATTTGGTTGGAGTGACATTTCCCAGAGGCTACGACAAGTCTCTCTCGAGCTTTTCAAATTCGGGAGGCGGTCCAGATTGCGGATGATAAGGGCCTGGTTTACATTTGAGTATGTTTCTGGCACGTAATCTGTGTCCATTAAGCCTTTACAATGCTCGGGTTTGTGTTTTTTGTTTATAGCAAACACATTGGTTGATATAACAAAGGTTTATTTCACGAAGGTATCCAGTTTTTTATTAAATTTCACTAAACCTTGGTAATTTCCTCTTTTGGTGTAATCAGTAAGATAAATGATGATTCATTGTGAAGTCTCTGTTAGGAAAAGAAAATAAATGAATGAAGTAAGGGAATTATGGAGTGAGTTAATCACTGATAAAGATCCCTCTGGTTTTTAGCTTGAGGAAGAAATATGGTAAGTTGTAGTCAATGTTTGTTAATTTTGTAACTTCCCTTATACCTGGGAACAGTTGTTTTGTTAATGTGACGACTGTCAATGCTGTGATTTAAAACAGTTTGCCCTGAAAAAGTATACATAATTAATTGTGTTGTTTTCATTTCATCAAGTACAAAAGATCATACTTAGTGATAACTGTAAATAAAAAGCTTTTCTCAGAAACAACACTTTTCTTGGATATTTTTGCAATACTGGACTCAAGGTTATTTTTTATATAGATGGTTGGAGTCATTTTTCTCACAGCTGCTTTAACATCTTTTTAAAATGATGTATTATTTAAAAAATATATATATTTTGCTTTGAAGTATGCCACTTGGCTTGTAATAATCCAATTATTTTACAGTGTTACACATTGTTAAATAATGGCCTATATGTCCAAATACTTTTTTGCACCACTTTATATCAGAACTGTATTTTATTTGTTTTAAAGTGTTGTTTTATATAGTATTAAAGTATTTATTCATATAACGCATTGTTTTTAGATTTTATTTTTTATTGTAGTTTTAGTCATTTTATCAATTTTACTCATTTTAATTTTATATATTTTTATATTTAGCTTTATGTTTATTTTTATTAACTTAATTTAAACTTAAAAAAAAAATCACAATCTAATTTATTTATTGATTTATTTAAATTAACGAAAATAGTTTTAGTTAAAAATAAGAACTATTCCGTTTAGTTGACTACATTTTACATACAGAGTACAAAGAAAAGCATGCAATATACTCCTTGGCTTAAATATTATATTTGCACTAGATGTTAGATATCATGCTTAACACCATGTAATTAAAAAAAAACATTCTTTGTTATGGTTGAACAATCTCACACTATAATGTTTACTTCTTTTGCTCTGATGTCCTAGTTGCCTTTTCATCCTTGTATAGCCAAATATGGGTTGTTTTGCATGAATATGTTTGATGCAATTTATCCTATTTTACAGTCTTTGCCTCTATTCATTTGTAAAGCATTGGGAGCCAAATAGCACCTTGTCAGCTCAGATACACGTCTTGGTCAGTTCTTTGATAACCCAAAAGAAAGCTATTTTGTTCAATTGTTTAGTTTGTTACCTGCTATACAGATGTAATTGTTTTCATGCAACACACAAATATTTATGCAAATTACGAAAGGATGGAATAATTTGGACTTGGAGCTCCTGTGTTTCTATCAGTGTTGTGACAGTCAGTCAGAATGGTGTTTGTGCAAGGAACAGACACAAATGTCAGATTATAAGAGGAAGTAATGATTTCTGATTTGTGAATGAATCATTTGTGAGTGAATCAGTTGATCCAGTTTACAAAGACTATTCTTTCTTGACCCAGATTGATCTGCTTCTCACGATTAATTGACTCAATGACCTGATCTGAGCTGTTTGCAGCTGACTGGACAGCAGTAATATTTAATACAATTATAAATATCCGTCTGTTTGTCATACAAAGCTCCCGTATGGCTTCAGAGGAGTTGCAATGTAGTGTATAAAATGCTACAGTCCCTATTCATTGTAATTGCATGGAAAGCTGCTATGCAGGTTCAGAATGACAAGAGGGTGAGTACTGTAAATTGATGACAGTTTTCCTTTTAGGGGTACAATCCCTTTAAAGGTTTTTTGATGTCATATCTTGAAGCTCTATGATGCTTTACAAAGGACTTTGTAAAAACACACCCCTCCTACAGTGAAGCCTCTCCCTCCTCCTTTTTTTTGCATCGCTCTGTGTGCTTTTTTTATTCTGTGGGGGTTTTGCTGAGTCAGAGGCTTCTCATCCGTATGCCAGTGCAGGATTTACCTCTCTGTACCATGAGGAAGATTCACCTCACTGTAAAGTGGGATATAAATAGGTTTCACTGAGGAATATTACAATAAGGTTGAATTCTGGTCTGGGGAACCTGGGGAGGTTTTTAGTCCAATTGAAGTGTGGCAGCCCCACGCTGTGCTATATTGCCTCTCATTACTCAAGGACCTCAAGTCATATTTGTCATATTGGCACAGTTCTGATTTCCTCACAGTATTTGACTCCAATAATATTCCTCCCTGTGTGAATGTCTAGCCAGCAAAGCAATTATGTGCCTTAATAAACCTTTTTTTCAGTTTTCTGGGTGCAATTGGGCATCTTTTACTGGCTGCTGAGACTGAATGGTGTTTGTATCTTTAAGCATTCAACCATTAATTATGCCTGCAGAAGAATGTTTCTGAAAGATTATGCTTTTTTTTTTCTTTTTGCGTTTACAGCCAGGAAGTACGAAAGCGGGGAGTATTTAAATATCACAGGCATCACTCGAGATCAAGCAGGGGACTATGAGTGCGGTGCCGAAAATGACATCGCTTCACCCGACACCAAGACCGTGAGAGTAACCGTCAACTGTGAGTATCATATACTACTTCTTTTGTTTCTGTTTGTTTACTGTCAGGGTAGAATCACATGCACAATGACACTGAGTCTTTTTCCCTCTAACTGGAGATACCAGCTCTGTTCCATAACCTAGTGAGGCTGTCAGCTGTCTGCTGCATCCTAACTGAAACGGGACTTTGTAAGTGACCGATTTGAAAAGCTCTACATAGGCTGCAACTCCGTGCATCATATAAAAAGCAGTCCTCTAGGAAAGCATACAGGAAACTTGCTTAGCAGGTGATTTAAAAAAAGTGTGGTGTTGGCATGTTGCTAAGCTAACGGCACAGTACTGTAAAAAAATTTATTCAGCTATTTTCTATTAATTACACTGAACTATTTTATTCATATTGTATGATATAAAAAGAGTTTGTAATAATATATTATATAATTCAAATTAATAATGTAATGCTATGTATTATTATAAAGTTAAATTTGTATTGACTAATTGATAATTATGACTTCAATAAACTCCTAATTTGCTTATTAAATTTGCATATGGGGTAAGATTAAGGGATCTAATATTTGATGCAGAATAAGGCATGGTATGGATTTCTGGAAGCCAATGTTGATATTTAAAATCACAAAAAACAAACATGCCCCTACCCCAAAAGGGTTTTGCCCCTATTTTGATAGCTCCGCCCTGACTTCTCTTCAGCACTGGAAAGCTGATACGATATTTACATGGGTCTTACTTCCTGCCTTATCGTTCCGCAGACATTCTTTCTTTTTTGTTTTTTGTCTTTCTGCCGCCCAGCTTGGCTGATCACTGAACGGACTCTCCTCTGCATCATTAGTTGACACGCCCCTTACTGCTGATTGGCTACAAGGTTTTTGGGGTACTTTGTTTAGTTTTCTAAAGCATTTTTCAAAAAGTGCAACAAAACTCTTACAACAAAATGACTAATATTATTAATAAAATGTTGAGCAGGGCCGTCGTTAGCTGACACGGTGCCAGGTGCGATGTGTGGGGTGGGCCCCTTTCGGGAGACCCTAAGTGGAACCTGATCTTAAGTACTTATCAAATAAAATAACAAGCACTTATTACTAAAATAACACTGATTTATGCACAATAATGTAACATCTTATAATTTATAATCCACATTTGTCATCCATCTTGTATTCAGTTTCAGCTCATCGCAGTACATTCTGGAATTGTTGCCTTCACAAAGAATACATGCAGTGCTGCTTTCGAATTTGGCTTCCGCAGGCTGCTCACTAGAATTTGAAACAGAATTACAGTCTTCCTTCTGTATCTCTAAGGTAGGCTGGGGTGGAAATTAGAATAGAATTCATGGTACTGGAGTTTCTTAATATTTAACGAGAGAATTCCCTTTTTTGTCTAGGATGGGATGATTAATTTTCAGTGAGGAATGGTCTCAGTGTTATACGGAGTCTTCTATTATGCAGGTAATGAGTCTCTCAAAGTGTGAAAAGACAGTAATGAGCACTCCAAGCATTAATGAATTATACTGACTTTACCCATCATGGTCATAGTGAGGATCTGCCTTCTACCAAATACAAGAGGAAGGACACTTGACAGTTTCTCTTCCTCCTCTTTTCTCTTTTAAGTCATTTTGTCTCATCTGCGGTCACAGGGATCATTAATCTCTTTGTCTCCGTATATACCATATGCTGAATCACAGCACAGCGAGAGCACATAAATCAGATCGGCCGACACTCACACCAGAATAAATGTGGCGTTCAGACCATCAAACGCCAGCTCCCTTTGCTATCATGCAAACACAGACTAATGGGCAGATAACCACTTGGAAATGTCAAGATTTGAGCGGGAATGGCTAGATGACAAGGATGAAGTCATAAGTCATATCACATCTCCTCCCCGTCGATTGTATTGACACTCTCTAATGAGGAGTGAAGCTGAGAAGATAGAGGAACGGCTCAGTGCTGAGTCTGCTGGGTCGCAATTTTGCAGCTTAATGACCATTTTCAATGAGCAATCCATTTATTTTATAGCCACTAGTTTTTGCTCCATTCTGCATATGTTTGAGTTTATCGGCTTGGATGGAGGCAAAGGGTCAGGGTTTGTTTGGGTAGCATGGTCCAGTTAGCTAATGCGGGTAGATGTTGTATCTGCATCATCCGGAGGCTATTTTCTCCATTGGTAGCCATTCAGATCCAAGGCTACATTTTTTTTTATAAAATATATTTATCAGAATACAGACAAACAGCGACATTATGAAGTACTCTTATTAGTATTAGTATTATTTATTTGAATATATTTTAAAATGTAATTTATTCCAGTAATGACGGTTCAATTTTACTCTAGTCTTCAATCCTACATGATCATTCAGAAATCACCTAATTTGATGATTGACTGGTTATTATATGATTTGGTTATGATTAGTAATGGGTTTGTGCTGTTTGATATTTTTGTGGAAACCATGGTTCATTTTTTTAAATGTAAAAATCTCTCTTGTAACAGTATACTTTTCTATCACTTTTAATCTTTTGAAATGCATCCTACACCCACCTAAAGGATTATTAGGAACACCATACTAATACGGGTGTTTGACCCCCTTTCACCTTCAGAACTGCCTTAATTCTACGTGGCATTGATTCTTTAGAAATGTTGGCCCATATTGATAGGATAGCATCTTGCAGTTGATGGAGATTTGTGGGATGCACATCTGGGGCACGAAGCTCCCGTTCCACCACATCCCAAAGATGCTCCATTGGGGTGAGATCTGGTGACTGTGGGGGCCATTTTAGTACAGTGAACTTGTCATGTTCAAGAAACCAATTTGAAATGATTTGAGCTTTGTGACATGCTGCATTATCCTACTGGAAGTAGCCATTAGAGGATGGGTACATGGTGGTCATAAAGGGATGGAAATGGTCAGAAACATTGCTCAGGTAGCCGTGGCACTTAAACGATGCCCAATTGGTACTAAGGAGCCTAAAGTGTGCCAAGAAAACCCCACACCATTACACCACCACCACCCTGCACAGTGGTAACAAGGCAAGATGGATCCATGTTCTCATTCTGACTGTACCATTTGAATGTCTCAACAGAAATCGAGACTCATCAGACCAGGCAACATTTTTCCAGTGTCCAATTTTGGTGAGCTCGTGCAAATTGTAGCCTCTTTTTCCTATTTGTAGTGGAGATGAGTGGTACCCGGTGGG
>JAUMHQ010000058.1:12465769-12487920 GCA_032361165.1 Enteromius paludinosus
ATCTTCGTTTGTGTTCTGCTGAGGAAACAAAGTCACCTACATCTTGGATGCCCTGGGGGTAAGCAGATAAACATCTAGTTTTCATTTTTGGGTGAACTATCCCTTTAAGTAACAAAATGTATTAACCAAAACTTTCTCTCATCTGGACATACCACATATAATTGAAGGGTCTTGAGGTTCTATACTCCAAGGTTTGACTTGTTTGCGATAACATTGAAGTATTATGACAGAAATGCATACATCTGTGACAGGAAGATAACAAAATAAATTACAGGAACCTACATTTTTGTGAAATCAACATCAAATTTGGAACATAATTTTAGTTGGTGGCTTTGATTTTATGGCAATTTTATATTTCAATAAAAATATTTTGTAACTTATTCATTTATTTATTTTGGTTAAGTGGTTAAGTTAGTCTGGCATTTTCTGTTCCTTTGTAAACTTTTTGTTTTTGCATTTTGTAAATGACTTTTTGTTTTCCGTGTAGTTCTCAATAGAAACAAACTAAAGGCCTAAACTAAACTAAATCTTTAGTGTAGTTCTGGCATGAACTGGACACACATATGGCATTGTCCTTCACCAACCGCTGTGATGTAAATGTTCATTTTGAAACTCCCCCCCAAAAATGCAAACTGTGTACCTCTGACGCACAAGCTAATGGAAGTTCGTAATGCATTTCCATAAATGACTCTATGAATGATGTCCTTTTGATATACTAAGGCCTTACAGACAAATAACAGCTTGTCAGAAGTGTCCATCTTCATAGCACAGTACTATATGGCTCCTATTCCTTGGCATAATAGGTTAAAAGCTACAGTAAATTGTCTATTTACATAGATTTGTGACACTGTGGTTAATGATTTCATTCAGCTCGATACTTTTCTCCACAGTGCGTATTCTCTGCGGAACATACAAAGCCTGTGTTCCCTTAGCATGCGTGTTATTTATAAGGATTGGATGTGTTGGAGAAAGAACATGATGTTATTCTTGAATTTTAAATGGAAAACTTAATGAATTAATAAATCTTGGCTGCTAAACCCAGTGCTGGCGAACAGAATAGGACAATGAGGTGGAGACAGCAATTGAAGCGGTCTCTCTGTTTGTAAGCTGATAAGTCATGGACTGATGAGTCCATTCCTTAATTGTGAAGAAAACTCATTTTAGCCTCTGGCTGAAGAGGTGGGTTATTAATTGATCTTGTAATTAAAATAACATGTTATACTTGTTGGGAGGATAAAGGTTCAAGACTGTATAAATCATCCCTTCCTCCAAAGCGTCATATGATCAATTAATTATTGTTGGTTGGGAGATGTGCCAGTTAGTCATTCTGTACATCCACCCGCCACCAACTTCAGCGAACCTGCTGCTGTGATGTTATGACACTTATTTAGAGGAAGAATTATAAACTGGATTAGCCTGCAGTTTCAGTTCAACCCACTAACCTCTGGCTTCAGTGTAATAACACAAAATCCTATTTAACTTGATTGAACTGGGGCTCCTATTCAGTTTTTTTTTTCCCTTTGAAAGATCAGGTTATACCATGCCTAGATTTATCCCAACAATACAAATATTATTCAATAGCAGTTTATTTTGAATTAGTCAACCTGAATTTTTCTACGTTTCAAATCTGTGCATGAAAGACGAATCACAAAGGCACCGAACCCTAGGGAACCTTGTTTGGCATATATTGACGTATTCACCGGTTTGCGAGGTGCTGTGTTCACAGGTATTCTAAAACATAATCTCTGCCTTGTCATTTTAATTTGCGTTTGTGATCAAGCCGCAACTGGCAAATTTGTCAAACAGTAAGCCCCGCAGCATCCATTTTTCATGCCAACTTTGCTATTTTCAGACCCTCCCATCTGGTACGAGCTTAGAAACTCACCAATGATTTACAGTTGCACTCTTTTGTTATGAAGCCTGTAAATGACTGGGATTGTAGGGCTTTCGTGGTTTTTACACCATGATTTTGCATTAGCTTGTGCTGATGTGTGATTGCTATAATGAGAACTTCTTAAAAGACTAATGTAATTGAATCTTAGAAGCCGTGCATATGAGTTTTATTTTCTTCATGATTCATTGTGTGGATTATAACATAGGGTGCTCTCCTAACACAAATATTTAAGAGTATAGTTCGCACAGAAATTCATATTCTGTCATCACTGTACTGGCAGTGGAAACATTCTTCATCAAAAAATATTTGATGCCAGTGAATTTCTCTTAAATTCTTGAGAAATAACCTGCTTTATTAACATTACTATAAACTACATTTTGTTGTGTGTGTGCTCTGCTGATTCTTGTTATGAGGACTAAAAAATATTTTTTATTCATTGCACATCATTTATTTGATTAGATTTTTTTTAAGATGTATCCAAAGACTAGCTTATACATTCATTTCCATTCTGCTTTAAAGTATATTTTGATGTTTAAAATCGGATGGCTTGTATGAATTCTGTCCCTCCGGAACCTTTATCACTGCAGTATATGTGCTCAAACGATTTTAATTAATGTGAAAAGTTGTGGTTGCAGTTGTGGCTAATGCTTTGTTTTCCTCCCTGGGTAGTTCTTGCTAATGCAGCTTTATAATGAACTGGATCATCCCTCAGTGAGGACAGATGCAGTGGTTTGTTAGATAGGAGAAGTTAGCTGTGTGGATATATATCAGAGCCAGCTTCTCTTGTGCTATTAGGCACCCTGCCAAGGCATGCCAATAGCTTACAATACAGCACAAATCTCAGTGATGAATGACACAGACAGATACATACCATATCTCACCCTCAGCAGATTTCAGCCGCTCTCAAATCTCTTGTTTTTATGTGCAAAACACATAAGCTGAATTAACTGGAAATCCACTTCTTCAACCTCCAATATGGAGGTGTTCTGGCAGATTTGAAGCATGTACACACACATACAGTACAGCAGACGCATAGATGTTTCTAGTAAATGCACCCTTGGATTCTCTCTATATGCAGAGAATTTTCTGGTTCTGCCTCTATAGCATCCAAATCCATTTAAAGTAAGCTCACACTGATTAACGGGCCAGAGAAGGTGTGAAATATTTAGACTGCATCCCAACTGAAATGTCAGGTAGTGTGGCAAATGTTTGAAGTAAACAGGGCTAGAGAGATTCAGTTTTCTGTTAAAGGCTGAACTTGGCGCTGCAAATACGGACGCTATCATATCACCTGACACCTGATTTGAAATGCTGGAGTCTTTTTCACAGCAGGTTCTAAATATGTATTTTACATTGCTTTTGACACCTGATGTCGAGTGATAGAGCATGATTGTAAATGAAGAATATTTCGACTTATTTGAATCATCAGCAGGGAGATCTGTGTATAATTGAATTCCATTGTCATCTCGATGCGTAAACATATTATGCCATAAATCTTATTTACTTACTGTATGTAGATTTCTTATAGTTATAGTTATAGTTATAGTTTGGAATACTGTATTTTTGTAGTAGTCATTTTAAAATGTATTTAATGCATGTTAATATACTTCATATATGTATATTAATTTAAATTAATCTAGATTAATCTAGATTAAAATGGCTAATTTGAATTCTGCCAAAGGCATTCAGAATATGTTGCTACCTAAATAATGGCTAAAAGTAAAGCCCTATTATATTTGAGATATCTGTGTGTCAGTACTGCCATCTTAAAAGTAAGGGTGTGAATCTTGGTTTCACAATTCAATACAATAAGATTATTATTATCAACATAATGGCCCATATTCTTAAAACAGGACCAGGCCTTAGTTAAATTAAGATATTGATGCATCTTTTACAAAATTTTAAGATATGTCAGAACAAGATATTTTTTAAGTTGAAGCAGTTCAAACATGCATTTTAGTCTGTGACTAGTTTAAGCCTTGTCAGTGAAACCAGGAGAATATCACATTCTCCTTCAATATTACTGCACATGGCTACATTTTAAATAAAATTTATTTTGTGCAAAATTATTTTTTTTTTAGCATTATATAAACAGGTTTACAGAAATAGTTTTGACTTTAAAAGTTGGATTTTTCTTTTTTTCCTCTGCATTATTACCGCTTGATTATTACTGATGAGATCATATACAGGGGCAGCTTTAACAGGCTGCATTCAGACTAATGCACAGATCTCTTTCCATATATGAGATGTTTTGTTCTGCTCTGAAAACATAACTGACGGTGTGCACATCAGTTTCGTGTAAAAGCATTTGAAAATGCAAGAGCATTTATCCGCAGCCGTGATCAGCCGCTTCAGGATAAACAAACACAAAGCGCACGTGACGCGCAAGTCTGTCAGCGCGCAGGTTTCGTGCCTCTAATACAAATGCATTCCAAAGGGTATATAAAGAACATATCCAAAGTAAAACGTGTAAAAGTGCACATGTCTCAGCGCAAATTCTGTGCAATGAAGCTCGCTGCGTTTCGAGCGCGCACATGTGCCATATGCAGGAAAAACATTGATTTTGAAATATTTGAGTCTCGCGTTAACGCAGCACGTTAACGCCGATAACGGCCCACCACTAGTTTTAATGCTTTTCAATGAAATGTTTTATGCTTATCAAGGCTGCATTGATTTTAGTAGTGTAAAAATACATTTCGTAAAATATTATGATATTGTAATTGGTTTACTAGTTAAATGTATAAAAATTGAATCTGAATTTTCAGTAGCTGTTACTCCAGTCTTCAGTGCCACTTTAGGCTAATTTAGCGCTTAATAAACATTTCTTGTTTTTTTAAGTTTTTGTATGTTATGATCTAGCCTTCAAAGGTAATTAGCATTAAAGTGGGGGGGAAGGGGTTATATTAAAAAGGAAATTAATAATAATTTTATTCTGCAAGTATGCATTAAATTGACCAGAAGTAAAAAAAAAAAAAAAATGACCTCGTTTCCAATGTTATAAGTAACCTAAAAAAATAAGAATTTGTAATTATTTATATCATGTGCCTATTTTGTGCTGTGTTCTCATGTTTCACTCATACATCAGATTACTGCAGTTAAATGGGTTTCAAAAAGCAGTTCACTTTGATTTTAAATTCTCTGCACTCAGCCTTGTCCTTTCTGCGCCCATATATTATAGGCTCGGCTGTCGTTTGTCCTCGCCTTTGTCATCAGCAATGTGTTCCTTTAATCTCTTATTTTATGTTATCCTTAAATCTTATGCTAGCCTGCTTCTGTGATGCTCAGGTTATGTAATGCTCCCTAGGCATTTCCATGGGTTGATGCCTGTACTGTAAATGCATGATCCAGCCAAAGCAGAAGATTCATCCATTGCCACTTTTCTGGATCAGACAGACTCCTCTTCCAACATATGCCAAAACTCTGCATTCAAGCTGCGTTGATGTGTCACACTGCTATTTTCATACCTTCCCAAGAGATTGTGCAGTGAAGAAATGATGAGCAGCAAAATATCACAGAACTAAATTTCTCAACACAGTGATTAGAATGATGGAGATCCATGTTCTTTAGGCACGGTTCTCACAGCCTTGGAACACATTTTGATTTCTAGGAGTAAAAAGAGAAATTTTAATTCTTATTTTATCTAAGTGATTGGTGCCTGACATGCAGATGTTAATCACATTTAGAAATTTTCCCCACACTTACTGTTAGATGCTTTGAATTTCCAATGCTGCAAGCTAGTTTTCTTGATCCGAGAAATGAGAGAAACTTTCAGTTTCTTGTACAATGTGAGGAAGAGCATGCCTTCACATTTGTTGATGCTGTAACACATCCTTGTGACATAACTATGGAGCCCATCATTCTTAAAAATCCTTGTTACTGTTCTCACCACAATGGTGGAAATTTCTGTTCAGCCCTCAGATAACATGAAACATATTACATTGAAGGCCTGGAGAACTTCATACCTTCAACACTAGGGTTATAGAAGAGCATGTCAAAAATTCAATCAGGAAAAAATAGTCTGAACACAGACCTCAATAACTTGCAGGTGATTTTCAAAGAACGAGTTGCCTGGAATATAAATGTCCCCCACTCAAATTCAGACATAGCAAGTAATTTAACGCTAGCTAGAAAGACATAAGTGGATCACCTGCTTGAAGGGAGTTATTTTCAGATTTTTTTTTTTCTGTTATATCGTATTCAACTTAGTATGCGGTACACGCCTGCTTTATTTGTGTGTATATTAAGTACTGTGTTATTTCTTTCATAGCCTTTTTCTATATGTCATTTTGTATTTTAAAGCACGCCATTCTAGTAGCTTACTCTGTTTACTCCTGCTATAAGAAATCATATACAATGAAGATTTATGTATGATAAGCATTTCTTTCCCCCCCCCCCCATTGAAAGAGGATTGTTGCTTCTTGACGAGCTGGAAAATAAAAATTCAGCCTGTAGTTAAAGCTCTTAACTGACACCGCTAGAGAGATTTACACTGCATTTGTGAACATGAAAGGGCCCTCATTTTACATGCACATATTCAGAGAACCTTCCTCAGCTCCCCAGCCTTTGAACAGCCATTAAACAATTTATCACTGAGCAGTTCATTTCATTTCATTTCTCCAACCCTTGGGACGAATGGTATTTCTCAGCATTGCACCCATAAGATTTACACATGTTGACCACTCTGAATGTAGTTGCTAATTCATTTCTGCCTCATTCACACGACTGTAAATGAATTAGTTGTGTTTCAGAAGGATTTTCCCTCTCTGATTGGCTCGGAGGGTTAGTTTAGTTGAGTTTGCTTGCTTCACTCTTTCGCTAAATCACGTTGGTTTTTATTTTCTTTCTGTAGTTCCTCCAGCAATCCATGAGATGAAAAGTAACGGGGTCCGACCCGGTCAGATTGCCCTGCTGAGATGTGAGGCAGCAGCTGTCCCCTCTCCGGTCTTTGAATGGTACAAGGGAGAGAAAAGGTAAAACCAAGAATGATGAATGATAAAAGCCTTCATTTCATTAGATTACCTGTACAGTGATCATTTATCATACATTATGCATGTTAAGTGAGTTTATTTGTGATTCAGAATGCTCACCACAGAGAAGGTTAATGTCTGTCGAGGTCGCGTTTTGTGGCAAGTGTGCTTATGTAAAAAAAAATGCTGTATTTTGATCAGTATTCATTTGCAGTCACTGCCTTTGTTGAATCCACTGAATAATTACAGTACAATCAAACTGTACAGCAGTTTTTGAGAATTTCGCCTGAGGTTTAATCACTGAACGTTGATCTAAAGCTGTATTACAGTCTTTAGTAGTGTTAGTTTAATAGCTATGGATCTGCCGCTTATCAAATATTACAAAGTGTCTTATTAAAGAGTCTTAATTTTGAAAGATAGTGACTCTTGGCACAGCATAAGCTCATGAAAATCACTTTTGCAACTTAACCATCATTTTTAACTTTTAATTAAAGTCATACACTTCTGGCAGAAATGCTTTGTAAAAGAGCTCTGAAGCAAAGTGTACAATTTGAGTAATATGAGTAACACAAAAACATGTCCTAATGGACTAGTCAGCATTGTGTATTATTTTAAGCATCGGTTTAAACACATCCCCCAGGTTTCACAGACAAGGCTTAACCCTAGTACTAGACTAAAATGTAAATCTGAGCTGTTTCAACTAAAAGAAACCTGCACTGAATGATCTTAAAACATGTCATGCCTTTGTTTTGTCTTAAGATGCATGCCAGTAATGCCTTTTTCTAAGGCATGCATATAAAAAAATAATCAAATGTCCTAATTGAACTATGGCCTAATCCTGGCTTAGGCTAAGCCCTGTCTGTGAAACCGGGCCATTATGTTTTTTGGGGGTGGGGCGAAATTCATTTTTAGTATCCTAAAAGTGCTGAAATAGACTTTCTAGAAGGAAAGACTAGTGTTTGCAAGACAAGGAGTAGTTTTAGGGCTGCTTCGGTTGTGTGGAAATGAAATGTCAAATCAGATCCATCTTTAACTCTGCCGTTGTGACGGCACTCAGTACGCTTCTAGTTTTCTGTCAGTTGTGCACAAGTATCAGCACATAATGTGGCTTTCACTCTTTGCAACGTAAAGTTGGCTACAGATGGTTAAGTAGATCCAAGAGAGATAAGACCAATCCCAATTCAATATGCAAATGAATGCAAGAAAGGATGCCAATATGCAAATATTCATCACTGTCAACACAATAAAAAACACTGGCTCACTGCTAGTTGCTCCAATTTTTTCACAGCGTTTCGACCCCGTTTTGGGAATGTCAGTGTTTTTTTGGTTTTCGGCAAACATTTATTTATGGCTGTGCACCAGTATTATATAAATATTTTCTAGATGCATATATTTTATTTTTAGGTTTCTGCATTTCCAAAACCAAACCTTCTTTAACTACATCAGCTGGGAGATTTTCAGAATTGAATTAAAATGAACCCTGAAGTATTTGTAAAATGTAAAAAAGTTTTATAAAAACTAAAAATAGAGAGCACACTTGAGGCTGACATCACTCACTGACATATTCCTAGCTCTAGAATAAATCACAGAGTAGGTAACAGTAGTATCTGTTAACGACATTTGATTATGTTTAAAAACAGCCAAATGGTTTGGAAAGTGATCAAATAAGAAAATAAATCAGAGATATACTAAAATCTACTTTAAATAGTTTTATCAAAGTTGAAATACATACAAACCTGTGTATATTAGGAGGATATGTCTTACTATTTTAACCCTGCATTTTAATTGTATGTTTGTATAACCTCATCACTAGTAAAGAGCATTCCAAGTCTTCGCACCAATCAGCATTGACTCAAGTGGTGGTTCTTGAATTTAAATACCAAATTACCCCATTACCCGTCATTTACCCACTCTTGCTGAGTACGATCTGAATCAGCAGTTCACACTGTGCTAATTGTAATTATAGGCTTCACTCAATTTATTCAAATTGCAAAGGAGGCTTATTGGCATTGGGTCTGTACTCCGCTTAATCTAAGGCTTTACATTGAGCATTGTTGCTAAACTGTCTGTTTTACAGTATTTGTCTGAATGTACCAACTCACTGTCGAACAAACAGCAGAATAAAATAGTAAAAGAGAAACCGTTAGAGGTAATATTGAAGAAACAGACAGGAATAATGCAGAATCATAAAAAAGTAAAACCATGTATATTATGAACTAAATAGACCTACATTTTTGTACATCTAAAGATAGCCTCGACCCAAACTAAATTAGATAATTATGCAATGCAAAGTACCCGTTAAATTGTGACTCTCAAAAACATTGTTCTGTTTTCCAGCCGCATGCTAATAACTGAGTCTGAACGTAATGTTATAATGTATAAGCAAGGCGATTCTGAATAGATTATTTAAATATCCTTGTGTATAATGGACTGTAAGACTCCGATACAGTGGTAGCAGTGGTCTTTTGTTTTAAGAAAAGTTTTTGTTCTTATTTAAGCAAGTGTCAGCAGGAGACAAGCTACTTGAGAGTTAGGGGACAAAAGGTCAGCACATCGCTTTACCTGTGAGAGTAACGTGGATGACCCAAAGTCAGGACTCTCGAGCAACTGAGCTGAACTTTAGACCTTGACAACGCTACAAGCCATGTGCAAATTTTTCTGCTTCTGATCTTCCCTTTGGCTATTCCCTCAGGACCAGGAACAATTGTCATTTTTTCCATTTTGCTTTATAACTCACATACTACCATATATCTACCTGCCATCTTTTGTTTTAAGAAACATTAATATGTGTCCAAAACATTATTATGTACCGTTCTTAGATGACGAAAGAAATCACTGCGTTATCATCTTCCATAACTGTGTGACACCTCAGAGGAACAATATTAATGTTATAATATCCATACATATCTTTGAATAGTTTTCACATTTATTTGGTGATAATTCCTTTTATTTTGCAGGAATTATTCATGTTTAACCCTTATGCTCAGACTTTATCGTCCTTATGTTTGGGGTGCCAGACTGGGAGAAAATATTCATTTTGGAATAATCAACTTATAAGTTATTTAGCTTAATAAAAGGAGGTGTTACTGAAATACTGATCATCAATTCTGTAATAAAGTAGGTATGTACCTTTCCTAAATTATCAAGAATAATAATAGTTTAGTCAAATATTTAAATAGTTTTGACCAACACAAAAAGCAGTAAAAAAATTATATAACTGAAAAATATGGGGAAAAGTAGAAAATATCAAATTAAACAAATGAGAATAGGCAAATTGTTTATATCTTGGCATATATAATTCAAAGAATGTAATTTGTTTAATTCATCATTTTATATATGAAAATATACACTTCTGTTCTTTTTTTATAAATAACACAATAATTTTTAATGTTTTTTAAAATGCAATTTATTCTTGCTGCAAAGCTGACTTTTCATCAGCCATTACTCTGGCCTTTAGTGTCACATAATCCTTCAAAAATCATACAATTATGTTAACCGGTGCTCAAGAAACATTTAATTTTATTATCAGTGTATAAACCATGTATATATATTTACATTCCGACACTTGAAAAAATATTTTGTGTTTTTCACCTTTCAATAATTTTTTTCTCAGTTTATGTCATTAGTGTGACCAATTTTTTTTTTAAAAAGTAGTATTCCGTGTAGCCTCCCTGCATGTATAAATGAGAAGTGCTGCTAAAAATATGTTTTGATTGATGGATTTATAGAATGCCATACTGCAGCAGGTGTCACCGCTTGACGTGTCATGTCAACTCATGGTCCTATTTTCAGGATTAACATGGGCCAAGGAATAGACATCAAGAACCTCAGCTCCAGATCAGTTCTCACAGTGAAGAACATGACACAGGATCGCTATGGCAACTACACCTGTGTGGCCGTCAACAGGTTGGGAACAGCCAACGCCAGTGTGCCTCTGATTCGTAAGTAACAAGCATTACTCTCCCCTGGCTAACTCTTGTTGTGCTGCTAGTTGCATTGCTTTGCTCACATGCTGTTCCAGTCGTCTCCGAGCTCTTCAGAGAAAATGCAGTGTTTTCCTCCATCTTCAATGCATATGTTGGAGAGGAAATGAGAGAAGATGCTACTCAAATAGGTCATTGTTCTGGAGCCCGAAGTTTTCTGTGAAGCGTTTTCAAAGAGCTCTTAAAATGAGATGCAATTTCTTTGAGCACTCTGTATGAAGCGCTTCGTTTTTCTGATTCACTGGCCGCTGAGTCAATAATAAAAGTAAGTGGGCTAACAAGATAAACAAATGAAAACAAAAAAACAACAAGAACAAAAAAAAATAGTGATAGTCTTAAAAGTAGCAGATGGAAAAGTTAAGTCCCCTGCTTTTAAATGAAGCATATCAAAGGCCCAGCTGAGATGAAAAATTCCAGTATCTTTCACGTTCTACTGAAGACCGACAGTCTGTGATGCGAGAAACCCAGAATAGACCAGAAAGCTGCATCTTCTCCTCCCACCAGAGTTCCTTCGTACCTCTTGTTTTCCTCATCGCTAATGAAAAGGAAACCTACCCTACTGTGCTCCTAATGAGAAATGGCAAGCAATTTTTCTCCACGAGACACACATTTCCACATCTGTAGAGATTGCAAATGCAAGAGCTGGTCATCGTTGCCTGGGACTAAATTGCTGTTATAATATTGGTCAATACGTATTGATGAAGCAAAGGTGGATTCAGGGACACATTAATATTTAATGGAGGACCTCAACCTCAGAGACAAGGTGTGGAGTACTAATCAAAGTGCAGTGTTTGATTTTCTCCTCAGCATGGAGAAACCTATCATTTCGCTCTATTTTTAGCCCGGCGTATGATTTCCGCCCTCATATTTTATACCTTGTATTGATTGAAAGTGTTTCTTAGATTATTCCCACACATTTGTTTTGTTGACTCTTCATCCCAGACATACAGTATCCCCAGACGCAGAATTAAGTACTTCCCCCCCTATGGAACCAACCTGGGTCATTTTTTGTACTGTATGCCTGCCAACATCAAAGTGATTGAGTGCTTTTGGCGTCTACAAAGGGTATTTAGCATAGTGAAATGCTCTTTAAAGACATGAGCTTCTATTAAAGGTCTTCTGTGACAAGGTGAATGTAAACGGGGGTAAAGGCCATTATTCTGCACTTGAATGTCAAGATTTGGTGTTTTTTGACAAAAGTCTTGAAATTTGAAATTTTTTTCACCTCAAGTTTGCCCAAAACCAAAAATGTGGTCATCTTTATTCACCTCATGTTGTTTCAAACCTGTATGCATTTCTTTATTCTGTGCAACACAAAATAGTATAAAGCATCCAACTCTAGTGTTGAATCCAATGTTGTTTTGGTCCCCACTAACGCTCTTTGTATGCACGAAACACTTCTGAATATAAACATATTTGAAACAATATGAGAATGGGTAAATATTGACAGAATTTTCCCGTTTTGGTAGGCTTTGCCCAAAATGAACCCTCTAAACATGCGTTTTTATTGTTTTTATTATCTACACTGGGCCAGTATTACCACTAAAAAGAGAGCTGGCACACAAGTCTAAACTCCATTAGGTCCTCACTGGCCTGAATATTTTATTTCTCATTGTTTTATGCTTCACTTAAAGTGCATTTTCGAATGTAATTCTTAACAGCAGAATTAGAATGTTAACTGACATTATGCTTAAGAGATTAAATTTTCATTAAGAAAAAGTGCACTTTGATGAAACGTTGGCGTTGGCATGAACTCTGCTAATGACGTTACAGTCAGATACACTCAGGGATCGAACCACATGTTTAAAAGTGCATTATTTAAGCCTTACCAATTGCCAAATGACCTCAATATAGCTAATGGCCTTGGTTGCAATAGTCAAAGACAGATTCAGATAAAAAATGCATGTCAAAGCAACACTGTCAGTCTCTGTTTTCCTCAACGTCTCAGTGGGAATTCATTAGTGTGAAAGATATTAACTCTCAAGAATGGGTTTAGCACTACTAGTTATTGACTGTAACGAAAATAACAACCACAGATTTCTTAACAATATTGTACAGCATTTTTACTGTATTTCATTAGATTCAGCAAGCGCACATTCCCAAACGTGACAAACGGTTTTGTGAGGTAACAAATGTCTGGCAGTCAGTCTCCTTTGTTTCATTTCTAAAACCTTCCTGACCATTGTCTGTGAACACCAGTTCACTGAACAGGCTCTTTTTGAAGACGAAAATCTGCAGGCGTTGGGCAAAGGTGATGAATTTAACAAATGGATGTTTTTGAAGTCATTTTAATGTTGTGTTGAGAAAAATGGGTGATGCGTTGCACATGTGGTACGAATTAGAGTCTCTTGACATTTACGTGGCTCTTTCTCCATTACTCACTGTCATCACACTTGATTGGACTTTTGGCCCTTTTTGCACCTGGCATTAAAGTGCATTCTCAGTGATCGGATCACAATCGGATAGCATTTAACACCAGGGCAAATTGTGATCGGATCACAGAAACCACATTTAAATATGGTTTGAGGTTGTTTTTAATAGTTCTTATTTCAAGTTGCTGGCACAAGCTCTGTGTTGTGGTTTGCTGTCTTTTTTATTCTGTGTTACAGTGTGGTTTTAGGACCTGGTCACCCAATTTAATGAACAATATCCCATGAATTGTTCCACTGCACTACACTTGAAATCTCTCATTTCTCTCTTCAAATCCTCACTCTCGTCTCTCTCCCAGTCTGTTTTCACGTGGGCGCTTTAAAACTTTATTTTCCTCCCTTTTCTTCACTTCTAATCCCTATTAGCATCCTTTACTGTGGGAATGTTTCAAAAGCAGCCAAACGCAATAGACCAAATGGCTTATTTTAATCTGTGAGCGTTTTGAATTATGTGTTTTACAAATTCGGTGAACGATGGAAATTTTTTGGTTAGCGCAAACTCTGCTGTAAGCTCCAAGTGTAAAGGGGGCCGTCATGTCCTTTAATTTTCATCCGTGAGGGTTAATCTAGATAGATAACTGACACATAACTTTGAATTTGCTTTGCTTTCAGAACATTGATCTAAATGATGTGCATGTGAAGCTTTCCAGCATATTTTTGTAGAAACTGTGAAATGTAAAAGTGTTGACACCCTAGCTTTCTCTTTTTATGTCTTACATAGCATAAACAAGTTTGCATGTGTGAGGAAGTAAATGCATCTCGCACGTTGCAGCAAGGTACATTGCAAACCTGCTGTTTTCCATATCAGATTTTCTGCAAATCTTTTTTCTACATTTTGCTGTCCTGACTCTAAGGCGCAACGCTGAAGAGCAAAGATTTTGTTGTCCTTAATTGGCAGATTTCGTCTGCTCTGTAATCCGAGCTATCTTTCCCCCCTCATTTTTGCTTGTAGCACAGCGTAGGCTTTGCCGAATAATCTCCTCCAACCTGTCATTGGAGTATGACTAAAACAGACTAGAAACACTCATAACCCGAAGAAGCTTTCAGCCTCCCTTGATAAAGCCTCCACATCTTCTGCAGGCACCAGCTAATGGAAGCCTTGTTCATTTGCCATGCCTATCAATCATAACCTCAATGTCATCTTTTCATATCTCGCCGTTCCTTCTTGTCCTGGTTTTTCTTTACCTCTCTTACTGAGTTGTGCCGGATGTTGTTGTCGTGGTTACCATACTGTGACCCTGTCTGAGTCATGGGGTGGAGGCATAAAAGAAGGGATGAAATGGAAGGTGAACTAGAACAGAAGATATGATGTCAATTTATTCTCATGAATATCGTTTTTCTCCAGGCTGGGAAACTCATGCATTCATCTTGCCGTTGAGCCAGCCCTCCTGATCCTGTTCTTATTTCCCCATCAATCATATATCAGGTTGCCTTCCCCCCCAAAGCACCTCTACTTGCACTGTAAAGAACTGCCAAATACAGACTGTGCACAATTCATGCTGATACGTTTAAGTGCTGTGTTAAGTGCCCATGGATTATGAATGCGATTGGCTGTTATATGCGCTTATATGTTCTTCTAAACACAATTCAAGCAAACTTTATGTTACAATAATATAGTTTTGCTTAGCCATGTAAAATCTGGTCTACATTGCAACTAATAGAACCACCAATATACGTAGATGTATGACTGGAATTTAAAAACCAAATTCTGTTTCTTTCATGGTTCACCATTGTTCACGTCAGTCTTCGTGTAATAGTAAATTTTTTTTTTTTTTTTTTACATTATTAAATAAAAAAGAAAAAAATTGATGAAAATAATGCAATCAGCCTGGGCAAAAATATAATAAGCAATGATTATTTCACTGACATGCCTACAAAGTTATGCTTATGGATATCAAGTTTACTTGCTTCTACAGTAAGTGCCTCAAACAAAACTCTGGAATATCTTTCAAATTTGATGCCAATGACTTTGCAAACTTCTGCAAATCCGGTGATTGGATCTTACTGAAAAGCGCTTATTGTATCAGCCGTGTAAACTCGACTATGTGCCCTCAGTCCCAAAAGCTGCATAAAACCAGCCAATCAGATTAGAGCTTGCCAGACTGAGAAAGTGCTCTCCAGCTTTTTGTGCTTATGCATCAGACAGTCTGTCGAACGAAGGGGTCTGAGGACGTGCCGTCTGAGGCTGAGATTGCGAATGCTATTACATTAACCCATTTGGTTGCTGCTATTTTGTTGTGCATACTGTATGAGAGATTGATATTGTACTGCATTTTCTTGTTGAGGTTGCGTTTTGTTGTCTTCGTTTGCCGTGGTTTCGAAGCTTTAATCAAATTCAGTCTGGTGCTGAAAAGGACAGCTGAACAGATGGACTGACATTTATCTTTCTCATTGACTTTTATCTTGTATTACAACAGTCATCATTTTGACGTCTTAAAGGGTGCCGCCTCGCTGTTTGTACGCTGAATGTGCGGCGAGCAGGTCCTTGAAAAATAAGGTGTTTGTGATGCAGTCTGTTTTGGCTATAAAACACGTCCTGTCCAATCATTAATGGAGACGGCGGTTAAAACCGCCTGGAGAAATAAGGCAATCCTTGCGATGCGTCTGACCATGCATGAAAGATAGAAGGTTTAGCCGTTCAAGGATGCAGCCAAAGTTTTTCTTCATCAGTGCTGTGCATTGTGCTTCTGAAGATTAGAGAAAATTAGCCCCTTCAAATAAGTCATTTTGACCTTCAAGTTTTAAAATCCATCGTTAAGGGGTTGGCGTGAAATAAATGAATTCAAGCACAGCTCGTAGTCTCGTTTTTAATTCTCACTCTCACAGTCTCGGAGTGGTCTAACAATGCACATCAGATAGCACTCCACTCGTATCTTGGCAATTTACATTTCTGTGAATTGTATAGAAGCTGGATGTTCATTTCTTTGGAAAGAGAAAAGGGGAAAAATTAGATGTTATTATAGAATGAAATGCAATTCCACTATGATGATAGGTTTTTTTCCTTGTAAGTGAGAACAGAGGTCATCTAGTGTACACATCAATCTGCTTTTATGTGGATGCAATGCAGGCTCCATTGCTCTATACAGTACCTGAATATTACACGTCATGCAATACTGTAATATAAAGAGCTCCACATGGAAAGAAATTTCACAAATCACATTGCGGTGTTCATCTGATACGAACCAAGGGAAAAGAAACCTTCTTAGAGCTGCATGAAGATCATTAAAACTATTACTATGACGAGTTATATGATCTTTGTTTTCGAAGAAGCATTGTTTTAGCAAAATTTTTAATCTAAAATTACGATGTAGGCCAAATTAATGAGAAACATATATATTTAAACCAAAAATTTGTACCAATACTAAATTATCAATACTAAAGCTTGATTAATTTTAAGAAAGCAATTAGTTTCTTGATTTTATTCTAATTGTATGTGTGTAGGAAACATTATTAATTTTAGCAAGACATTTCTTAGCAAAAATATCCATCCATTCATTTTCTTGAAGAATGACGAAAAAATGTAAAGGCAATTTCCAATACATAATAACTGCTTGATAATGCTTGAGTTATGTTTAAATGAATGCATAAATGCATACAATCATTGTAATTGTGCGTACATTATGTAGGAAAGACAAAATTCTAGTCTAAATAGCAAAAATATTTAAAATTAAATTCCCAATACAGAATAAATTGCAATTTGAGATGTGGTGGAAATAACATTCATGAAAGGGAGGAATCAAATGACTAAATTTTCCATATGTTTCCATACGTCGTGCAATGTTGAACATTAAACAAAGTAGATAAACTAGTGAAAGGTTGTTTGATTTCGGAAATTCTGCAGAACAAAAGTACCCATATTATTAACGAAAATTCTGCTTTTGCCTCCTTTGCTAAATATGCTTTTATACTCTTTCTCTGATTTGCAGAGAAATGTCAGTTTACTCCCAAAGCGTGCAGCGCTGTCAGTGGTGATGATTGCTCCAGGTTGCATGCCTGTGCGTTTAGCATGAGCGGCAAATGAAAGCTGTAACACACATCGTCTGTGTTTTGGCTTCACACACACACACACACACACTGGCTCAGCCCTGCCCCTGAACCTGCGAACAGTAATGATGTGAACTGTCTCTAGGCGCTGTGATTTCAACTCCATGGCTCTCAATTTAGGAAAGGGCTTACCAGAGAGAAGGCTCTGTTGAGGTCATTACACCCCTTAATCACAAAGTCACTCTTACTGTACGGAGTCACTGTAATGTTGATTTGAACAATAACAGAGAAAACACAGATCCTGACTTTTTTTTCGTGTTCAGTTCATCTCTACTGTCACAAAGGATTTTAAATGGGAAGAATCATACTTTTGACACATGTCCGGATGGTTTGAATGTGGCCAGAGTCATTTTATTCCCCTTAAAAAGATGCCCAAGGTCTGTCACGCAACCACCGTTTTCAAAGTTATATGTTTTTCATGGGATTTAATTTACATTTCCTTTGAAAGAAATAAATTATTGATAATAGATGAAGAGACAGTAGGACTTTTTCTGGTGATATAAAGGGATATTATTTTATAAAATATGCCACTTTTTTCATCATTTATTCTTTGTTCCAAAACTTTTATGCATTCCTTACCTTTGTACAATACAAAAGAATTGATTTTAAGGAACAGTGTGAAAATAACATTGGACCCCAGTGACTTTCATTATATGCATGAAAAAAGAGAGAGATAAATATCATCTTTTGTGTTCCAAAAAATGAAAATTCTGTCATTTATTCACCCTTATGTTATTACAAACCTGTAAGACTTTCTTTGCAGAATAAAAGGAGATGCATTTTGAAAAATGTGATTTGTGTTTCCTTTCTCTATACAATGTCAAATTGTTCAAAATAGGTTGGTTAACAACATTCTTCTTTTGTGTTGTGCAGAAGAAAAGAAAGAAGTTATACTATAAAATGAGTATGAGTAAAGCATTGACGAAAATTTCATGTTTGAGGGAACTGCCCCGTCACACTAGAGTTTGTTGCGTTCACTTTCATGTGAACGTGCGAGACTGGAAACACAAACGAGCAGACAGTTTCACCTTTACATGTGTGCCAAAGTTCAAGTTTGGTGAACTCTGAGCTCTGATCTGCAAGTTCACCTAACGGAAAGATGTTTGGCCAGTAGAGCATCTCAACAGATTTACTGACCTCTTGGTTCAATTGAAAACATATGAATATCAAAGCTGCATGTAGTGCATTGTTGAAAGAAAGTGGAGTAAATGGCAATAGAATTTATTATTATTTGAGGTTTATGTATTATTTATGCTTACATACAGTACGTCTACTAAAAATTACCAGATAGTTACCAGTAATTGCTAGAAAAAAATGAAGTCAGCCACTTTTGTTTGCAGATGCCACTTGGTTTAATATCTTGTATCTAATGCAATGCCACCCTGACCTTTTTTTTTTTAAGTGTACTTTTGCTTTGGTTATTGGATTCATTTTTTCATTTTATTCTATTTTACTCCTTTATGTGTATATATCAGCAAATGGAAAATTCTAGACATTTAAGTTCCAGTTTATCTCCCCCAGATCTAGACGTATCCCCCAGTTAAGTTTTAATTACCATCAGTTAAGTAACTCACTGGAAAATATTGAGCCTATATGAGATTAAAAATGGATTGACATTAAAGTCCTGCTTTTAACATTTCCCAAAAAGGGAGCTGGGGCAATTGAGAGAGTATGATATCTATTAATAATATGAAAACTATATTACATCGTCATGATTAAATGACTGTCTGCTAGGTGCAAATTTAATTTCATGTGTTAATTGAGCTGAGCTTCATTCCGGTCCGCTGAATTGAGTGATGCTTAGAAGCTTCTAATTTGGAGTATCAAAGATCAGCGATCATAATATGATTTAAAACCAACTCCAATGAAAACCCTCTGAACATAAAAACCAAACAAAACCCAACTGAACATTACATTTTGATCGAGATGATCAAGCTCAGCAGGGATTTGTTTTATTACCCGTTGACCACAGCGGCAAAAATTTCACTCTTTTTTCCAGTCTTTACATGTTTTTGTTCTCTTTTCCCTTTTTTTGGGTCTTCATTATGTTAATAATATATAAATGTCCTTTTTTCCCTCTCCCCTTCTTTTCCTGTAGCAATTATTGAGCCCACAACAACTAGTGCTGTCTCAAGTCCAGGTCAGTATATGTCAAATGCTGTACGCAGCTCAGTAAGGGATCCGAAATGCTGCACTAACCAAAAATGACCTCTTCTTCATTGCAATTTCTCCTTCTCTCGATTGGCCAGGATGCCTGCTGGCGTTCAGCTTTGTGTGTCGTCACTTTATTTATTTTTCTTTTTTTTCTAGGGCTGTCAATCAGTTTTTTTTTTAATCAAATAAATGACATTTATTTCAGCCCTTATCAATGTTTGCTAAGAAAGTAGTTGAAACTATGACTATGCTCCTAAAAAATGTCACCTACATGTAAATTTGCATTTACAATACAAAATACAATTTTTGCATATTTTAATGTTCTTTTTATTTGAAAAAAAATCTATTTTTGGTATATGTGTTGATAAAACCAATTATATTTCCAGTATGCATTATTTGTTAGCATTAAACGGTTACTCCGCCCCACAATAAAAATGTTATTAATCACTTACCCCCATGTTGTTCCAAAACCGTAAAAGCTTCGTTAATTTAAGAGATTTTGAATGAGAACTGGGAGGCTTGTTACAGTCCCATTGACTGCCATGTAATGAACACTGTCAAGGTCCAGAAATGTATGAAAGGCATCGTCAAGATAGTCCATCTGTCATCAGTGGTTCAATCTGAATTTTAAGAAAGTGAAGAGAATACTTTTTGTATGCAAAGAAAATAAAAACAATGACTTTTAAAAAAACATAATAAACTTCTCCATGTCACCGCAGCGCAGTGATTCTTAATCCCAGTCCTCACGCCCTACCGTTCAGCACATTGTGTATGTTTCTTATGTCGCAGAAGTTTGTTGTATTTGAACGTACGTGCCCTCTGAAGTTTACATCACTGGATATTCCGGCAAGATCTCAGTTCGAAGCGAACTTATACGTTCATAAGCGCGTTTAGGTGTGCAAGACGTAGTTTGAATCGTATTTGTTTATTTACATTGCAAATCTGTGAATGAATGTTCAAAAATTAAGTAAACTTTAACGGATTTCCCCTGCTCAGGGAGTAGGGAGCATTTATCTGAATCAGGTGTGTTAACAAAGACAGACATACGCAGAGCGGTGGGGCGCGAGGACCTGGGAACTGCTGCCGTAGCGCCATTTTGGAGAGTTTCGCTGAATGCAAAATGGTTTTGTGTCAGCTGCAACATAAGGATATGTTTTTTTATGTGTATTTGTACTTGAATGAAAAACAGTGTATCCCATGTGGCACAGCTGACACACGTGTACGCTGCTGATAAAATGGCTCCAAAATGGCTCTACGGAGAGATGAATTATTGAAAAGTCTACTCTGCGTACAAAAAAGTATTCTCTTCGCTTCATACAATTCCAATTCAACCACTGATGGCAGATGGACTATTTTGACCATGTCTTTCATACTTTCTGTTGTTTTTTTTTTGTTTTTTTTTTTCAAAATATGTTAAATTGTTTTGGAATGACGTGGGGGTAAGTGATTAATATAAAAATTTTCACTTTTGGGTGGAGTCACCCTTTAATAGCTATGAAAGCAAGTCCAATCCTTGGTTCAGTTAAAAGGCTCTTACTATGAGCTCGCTCATCAGTTCTCTCATTGCAAGTCAGTGAGTGGTTTACATTTTGAGTTTGACATTTCCAAAAAGATGGTTCTCAGTTCATTGAGTTGTAGTATCAAGAACCATCTAGACTGTTTCAGTCCAGTTTGTAAGTGAATCAATTGAATCATTTCAAGATTCAAATAAAACATTTATTTGTTAGCAAATTAGACTCAACTTTAGGGCATTACTTTTGTTTCTTTAATTGCGTTGGGTAAATTGACAGCCCTAATTTTTTCACTTGATTTCTTTGTGTTTTATTTCTTTAACTTGTGGCATTGCACAGTACAGCACTGACACCCCTCTGAGTGAGCACTGTGGCGTTATGGTGGGCACTGTCATGTGTAGCGCTGGGCCGAGTGGCTTTCCTAAACGCTGACTGCTTCTCTCTGGCTTCCTCATTCTCTGCTTTAGTGCGGGCTGCATGAAGGGCGGGATATTGATAATACGCCTCCTCGACTTCTCTCTTTTATTTGTTGTCTGCCATTTTCTCTCCTCCTGAGCAGAAACTGACTCCGCCGTCTCTGAACGTCTCTCACTATCTATGGCGTCGCTGTGTTTTCGCTGTTGTGCTCCTTACTGAAATCACAGACCATGATATTCTCTTTCGGGGGGAGCGTGGAGTATGTGTGTGTGTTTTAAAGGGATAGTTCACCCAAAAATTACAACTCTGTCATTATTTACTCACCTTCATGTTGTTTCAAACACATATTTTTATTATTATTATTATTCTTGTAACACAAAAAGAAGATTTTATGGAATTGGATTGGTCGGTTTTGGATATACAGTGAGGTCAATAAATATTTGATCACCCTGTGATTTTGCAAGTTCTCTTCCTTAGAAATCATGGAGGGGTCTAAAATTTTCAGCATAGGTGCCTTTCCGCTGTGAGAGACAGAATCTAAAAAGAAAAATCCTGAAATCACATAGTATGATTTTTTTGTGAAAACTGTCAAATAAGTATTTGATCACTTGCTTATCAGACAGATTTCTGACCCTCAAAGACCTGTTATTTTGCTTTTAAAAAGTCCAGCTACAGTCTGCTCATGATTCTAAATTAGTAGCACCTGTTTGAGGTCGTTAGCTGTCATAAAGACACCTGTGCACCCCACAATC
>JAUMHQ010000058.1:12491768-12513068 GCA_032361165.1 Enteromius paludinosus
GTAGATTTTTTTGCGTGTGTGTGTGATTTTGAAACATTTCGGCCTTTCTTTTACACATTTACAACTGCGCTAAAAATGGATATAATTGACTGTGAAAATCAATCCCTAGTTCACACGCAGTGTATGCTTTTCTCCAAACATGCTGCCAATACTTTTGTGTTTCTCTGCATGTTGGCTGAAATAGCAGATGCACTCAAACATGCTTTTGATTCCACTGAAAACCAACCTGTCTCTTATCGGTAGTCCTTCTGACAAAGAGTTCAGACAGCTTCCACACAAAGTGAGATTTATGAAGCATTTGTGCTACTGGGATTCATACAAGATTTATTCGGTGAAATAGAGTGTGTTTCATTAAAAAAAAAAAGAAAAAAATTGAGAGCTCAGGCCACAACACTGAAGTTATGATTTATGTTTCCCTTGATGTTTTGTCACATGGATTGTACTGAAGTTGTATTTTAGAGAAAGTACAACCATAAATGATTGCATTTGCTGTTTGTGTACCCTATAGGTAGCCTATATACAGTGCTGGATAGATTACTTGATTTTTTTGTCCATTACTAGTTATGCATTGTATGTAATTTAATAATTCATTTAAATAATCATTCTGAGAACTTTTTTTACTTTTAAATAGTGCTGTCAAATGATTAATCGTGATGAATCACATAAAAAAAAAGGTTTTTGTTTACATAATATACGTATATACTGTGTATTTTTATTATGTATATATATAAATACACACACATGCATGTATATATTTAAGAAAAATATGTTGTTCAAATATTAAATAAAATTACATGAACATACATATATTTATGTGAATACATGTAATTTTTTTTTAAATAACAGTTAATTGTTTGACAGCACTTCTTTTAAATTATTGTGTACCATATTGATATAAAAAAACAAAAATAAGAAAATAAAATCCTGTGAAATATACACATATAAACAGAATTACAGCAGTTAAGTATTCACTACAATTTTTTTTATATTTTAATGAAGAATGTGAAAAAAAAAAAAAAAAAAAAAAATTGCTCATTGCGACTGGTTTTGCCAGCATGCACAGGTCACAAATGCATTAAACATTACATTACACCAGGGGTTCCCAAAATGGGGTTAATGAAGGAACTGCAGGGGGGGGTCATGAAAATCTATGATTAATGAAATAAATGTAAAATTAAAATGAATACATTATTTTAAAATCAAAACAAAACAATTATACTCTAAAAATATATTTTTTGTGTGTTGTGTTGTTAAGACATTGATAAATGAACGTATCTCAGGGGTCTCCAAGTGAATATTTTAGGTCAAAGAGGATTTGCTGATTAAAAAAAAGAAAGAGGATTTTCAGGTGTTAAATATTTTTGTCCAGTGAAGATCACTGGATGTGGACCGGACATTTCACAGCTGTATATCAGTAGTGTTTAGTAATAATTATTATTCCTCTCATATGTTGTCTAATTGACTGAGAGGTGCTAATTTATTTACATAAATAAATGGCAGGCTAAATGGTGCAACACTCAATAGGATTTTTAGAAACAGAATTCAGAGGAACATAAAGAATTAGGCAGAATCAATAAACAATGAATAATTTACTGCCATTGTGTAAATAGGATGTAATCCTTAAAAAGTAACTGTAATTCAATTAGAAAATAGCATTAAAAGCAATATAATTTAATTGCAATACTTATTTTTGGGGTTTCTGATGTAGTCCGGATTACTTTCATTTAATCAGTTACTGCCCAGCATTGACCGTATATAATCATAGCCTTATTCCTGGTTGGAAGAGAAATTATTCAAGGAAATGTCCAAAGTGAAATATTTTAAAATTAATATTTTCACAGAGAGCTTTTTGAGGATCTCAATTTGACACTTTGTCCACATTCAATTGTCTTCTCTTGATCCCATTCTTCATACCTCCAAATGAGCTTAGTTACAGAGCTTAATCATGTTTAAGAGCATAACTATAGCTCTGATATCCTGCCCAACTGTGTCTCATTCACCATATCAACAAACGAGGTTATTAGTTGGATGTCATTAGTTTGACATTGCTTTTTCTTCTTCCTCTGAGACTCCCATGCCTAATTTTTCGTGTCTACAAAACAAAGCAATTACCGCTGTCAGCAGATCAAGATACTCGCCTTTTTTGTTCTTTCAGCATCACAAATGAAACTTTCACTTTTTATCTCCAGCGTGAACTAATCTGGCAAACTTGATGGAATAGTGTTGTCAGTTTTTTTCTTGTGAACTGTTACAACGCTGTGTGCTGAATCCTTGCAGTGGATTCCAAGCATATGGGAGAACATATGCCAAGCATGCATGGTGCATGAATACTGATTATTATTGCAAACACAGGGCCTTTTTGACCAAAATGAGCATCAGCATGAGAGAGAGACTTATTGCCTATGGACATGTGCTTGCTTAGAATGGAGATGTGGTTATAATTAGGTTGTTTACCTCGGATATTGTCTGCCGTGGAATAGTGAAGATCACTTTCTAATCTAAATTTAGTTTTGTATTTTTAGAAATGTTATTTCATTTCTAGGATTATTTCATTTGAATGTGGTTGTGCTTTTAGTCAAGATTCATAGCATGAGATACTGGTGCTCAGGTGTCTTCAGAATCTCAACAAAGTTTAATTATACAAAATGGAAATGCTGAAGGTTCAAAAGAACCTGAAAAGAAGATGGTACACACTACCATACTAACCAAGGACTGAACTGAACTGAACCCCAAACCAAAAAAAAATAGTTTAAAACATATTTGTGCTACCTGATATTTTTATAAAAATCTAATCTTTTTTTATTTCTAGAAAATTTTAATGAATGGATAGGACATCCTTTATTAGAAATCTTTTGTAGCACTGTCTTTGCTGTCAATGTAACATGTCTTTGCTGAATAAAAGTATTAATTCCCTTGAAAAAGAAATAACAAAATATTACTGCCTTTTTAGAAGTTGGTGTGTTATATTTATGCATCTAGGGCTCTTGAGCTTAAATTAATCTACAATTTATTATTTATTTACTTACTTTAATACTCTTAAACTTCCTTAAGAGTTTTTCTCAACTTAAAAAATGCCTCTCGAGCACTAAAACCCGAGTCATTTATCCCCACATTTTATCTCTGCCTTGCAGAAACGTACTGGTTTTGGAGGAATCCACACATGTGGAATCTCCTCTTGTAGTGTTTTATGGAGTGCCAGATTTGAATAGAACACTTCATGTCAGACTTTTACTTACAGCCATTAAAACACTTTTTAATCACCTACTCGTCTTCGTGTTTCATGTATGATGGAATACAAAAAGAGTTATTGAAAAAAAAGTTGTTTTAAATAATCTGTCTCTTTAGAAGGTTTTAATTACCTTGGTAAATGGTTGAAAATGTTGAATTGATAATGTGCTTATAAAAAAGGACATGTTGAGGCAGCTCCTTCTTTCAAAACTAATTGTCCAGCATCACATCATTTATTCCCATGTGTCAATTATTTTGAAATAAGTGAATAATTATCATTGTCACTCTGATGTAACAGAGATGAGAATAAAGTCTAGAATGTACAATATTCATGTCAGCTCAGGTTTGTTAATATTGACAGTCATTTCAGTCTAGAAATATTATAATTTGGTCACTTTAATAGGATCAAGATTTGTTTTCGTTTTTTTAACTTGTGTCCTTAAATCAGTATGATTTTTTTTATTTGCTGTAAAACAATTAATCACATCCGAAGTAAAAGTTTTAGTTTACATAATATGTCTGTATACTGTGTATACTGTATTTATTAGGTGTATACAGTATTTATGTGCAAACATATGCATGCATTATTTAATTTTTTTTACTTTCTTTCGCCAAGGAAGGTTTTCAGCATTGATGAAAATAAGAAATGTTTCTTGAGCACGTATGAGTTTTGAAGGATCATGGGACACTGAACACTGGAGTAATGGCTGCTAAACATTACATGTAAAACATTTTATTTTATCAAATTAGTTATTTCAATTTGTAATAATATTACTATATAACACCTTATTTTTATTCAATGAATGCAGTCTTGGTAAGCATATAAGAGAAAAAATAAATAATAAATATTAGGGGTATAACGGTTCACAAATAATCACGGTTCGGTTTGATACCACACATTGGTGTCACAGTTCGGTATGTTTTCGATGCAGCAAAAATAAAAATAAAAAAGATAATTTCTTGGATTTTTTTCACATTTTTATTTATTACAACTAACATAAAAGTTATTTTTTTTACTTTGAACAACATTGGAGCTATACTTCACATATCTTATGGGGTTTCTTCTTAGCAGCAAATAAAACAAAACCTCCTTTATAACCAAAACCAAATGCTCCTTATAAAAAATGAAATGTAATATTGTAGTAGTTATAAACTAATAGAAAAAAAATATTATTTTAAATGAAGTTTTCAAACCAATTTCGGGAAGGGAAGGGCTGACGATTAGTCACAGCTGGCACCGTTTACTAATCAATCGCTTCCATAGTAAACCAATCCAATCCCTACCTCGTCACTATAAATGCATTCCTACCACTTACCCCTTCTCCACTGTTCGTTCCATCCTCCGGGGGCCCGCAGGGTTCGAGCCGGACTCCGAGCCACGCCCTCATAAGGGCTCTCGCTACTAAGGCTCGGGGTTCGCCGAGCTCCCGGCTCGCCCCCGACAGCATGCCAAACATGCTATTTTTATCACTATTAATGAGGATGTGCGAACTCGTGAAATTTAACTCCGTTTCAATCTTTTTTTTTTTAAGTTCAGAAACAGGAGTGTGTCCACATTTTTTTCAGACAGCACAGATCGTGTCTTCAACACATGGGCTCAATAACGTTTAGCTTTTTCTTAAAACCCACATTAAAATCCGTGGCTATAAATGTACCGATCGCTGTTACCGATCGATTGTTTTGCTCTGTTCAAATCTGTTGGAAATGCTTACCTGAATGCCGCGGGGATAGTTTGTAATGTGTGAGTTTCTAGTTTTCGTCTGTTTGAGGGTGGGAGGGGCAGTCAGCACGTTGCCTGTCACGTCGTTTGCGCTGCCTTGTTGAGCGTGGCACTGAAAACATTATATTTTACACACTTTATTCTCTCTTTCTTTCTAAATATAAAAGTATTAGTCTGAATCGTTTGGTTTGTAATGCGTACCGAACCGAAAGCCTCGTATATATATACATGCGTATCGTTACACCCCTAATATATATATATTTTGTTTGTACTGACCTCAAACTTTGAACGTTATTATGTGTGCATATACACATGCATCCAAGTTAGTTAAAAATCAGGTGAGATGTTTGGACCCGATACATCCAACATGAAGGGCACGGTATGCTTCAGGCTTGTTGTGGAATTTGGCATTATATTTGGTATTAAAATCCACTTTGTCACTGCAGCGTTCAATATTAATGAGTTCAGAATTTTTCGCTTACCTGGCTGTCGTTCAGCCACTATCCACATATCCGTCTTTTATTATTTGTTTAATCCTCCAGGCTTGTGGTCTCCAGGCACTCGGTGAACTCTCTCAGAATGGACCGCATGGGGCATAGTGGCCTATCGGAGAATAATCCTGTTTAGCGATTCTTTCAGGTGTGCTTATCAGATTTATGCTGCATCAGGAAGGGCAAGATCAACAGAGGGAGAGACCCCTTGTAAAGACGTGATGTGGTGCTACCTGACCTTCATTTTGCTTCGTGTTATAAAAAAAAAACGCCACCATTTCTGGTTGTGGATGATAAGCGCGTGGCATGTCATAAATCTTTCTTGACCTCTAGATTCTAAACAGGCATGGCTAGAGCAATAATGCTTGCGTTCAATATGGTTCAACTGGAGTCTCATGTGTGCTTTTGTGGAAGACATCCCCAGTCTAAATGATCCTGTGTTTACATGAGCCCTCGGAATAGCTCAAAAATCAATACTGTGCCCTGCTCTGCATACTGATGCGCTTTGCTTTGATCTCGCATTCAGGGGCATACAGTGAATCGGTTTAATTGTACATCACAGAAAAGCTTTCTTCACTATGTTGCTTTCTTTTTAGTGCTTGTGCACCAATGGATGAACTCCCTGATCAGATTTTGTAGCAGTAATACTCTGTGGAAGATTTCTTGTAAAATCGATGACTCTCGGCCTTAATTATTTAAGTTTCAATGTATTTGTGCGCGTTTTAGAATCTGAGTGAGTTTTCTTCAAGGTTCACCCACACAAGAAATTTGAATTGGAAACAAAGCTACAGAAATAAATATTTACTGAGTAGTATGAACAAGTTTATACAAACACAAGTGATAGAGAGTAGTTATATATAGATGCAGAAAATGAATAGACCTATGTGCAGGGCAGATGGATATGTACAGCTAGTATGAATATGAAGAAATAGAAATGTCAGGTATCATGTATAAATATGAATTGACATATTGCACGTAAATTTTTTGTATGTAGTTTTGCACAGATTTCTGAATTAACACTCAGTAAACACCATTTGCAAGTAAAAATTGGCTTTGTATGGAAAACAAACCTCCACAGTACACCAGTATTTTTTTATATTATTCATGTGGCAACACATATATGAAATACTCCTCATATTAGATCACTGAAACAAAAATATGATCAACAAAATCAAATTTTTTTAGTATTCTGCGTGTTGTACACCGATATGGAGGGCTGGTCTGTGCTTCCTTTCACTGAATTGTCGAAAGAAATCATATATCATGTAAATTAATGCTTGTTGTACTAGACAAAACCAAACCAAACTTCATTTTGTTACTATGTACTAAAAATAATAGTTGCAATTAAGTGAGTCAGATGGTGAATCTGAGCAGCCTTTTGAACTATTCATCCAAAACAAGCATATAGGAGTCATGAGTTCAAGAAATTGGACTATGTTGGTCCGATGCCTTCTATGTCTATTCTATGTGTGCAGCGCGCAAGTACAACTCAATATGAAGATGTTTCCTGCTATTATTTCACGGTACACAGATTTTATTGCATCACATTCAATACAGACTACGAGCTTGCATTCACAACTTGGGTAAAAGATCATTTATTTTGCCGTGGTGCAGATGATTTCGTTCTCTTTGTCACCAATATGCAAAGAAAAACCTGCTAAAAACTTTATTAAGAGCAAAAGCATGCCTGTACGTTAATAGTAAAATAATGCAAATTCCAGTATCGTGACCGGTAAGCAATATTTATGAGCATAAATATTCTTTCATTGCCAGGTGTGGCAAAAAAAAGAATATTTTTTGGACTCCGCTTCTGCATGCGTGTGTGTTGTTTTGCCACTAATGTGGCTTTCATCATTTTCCACATGCATAAATTAGCATCTAAGCACACATAAACACACCGCAACAGTCCTCGGCAAAGTATTCAGAGTTCTGTTTGCCAGCACTGTGTCGCTTTTTTCTACCTACACTAAACACAAACGAAAACATGCATTTTTCATGGCCTAAAATCTCCTACCAGGGGCAAAAATGCAGTCTTCCTCTTGTGAAGATTAATCTTTAGCCTTGAGCTCTGTACCCTCTCTGAGATGTCATGTTCCGCCACAAATGGGCAATAGCAAAGGATCACTCGCATCCAGTCCATTCTCCTATACTGAATCACCCCCACCTTTCCTTCCCATCTCTCTCTCCCTCTCCTACGCTCAATTATCTGTGCTTCTCCTACATGCACTCTCGGCCTGATTATCTCACCCACTCTGGGGCTCCTTCACTGGGCTGTCCATTAAATGGTATCCGTAGCTTCTCTCTCCCTTCCCCCCACATACACACCAGCACCAGCTTTGCACAAAAGCATCACGGCCCAAACAAGTGCCTGGGTGCAAAGGATGAGCAGGTTAATGTTCAGGTATAAATGCAAAAGCTTTGCGACAAAAAGTCAGCAGAGAGGATTTTTCTGTGAAATCTCACATGTATTTAGTTTGTAGTACAACATGTGCGGGTAGAGCTGACAACATCGCATTTTCGGGGACTTTGGAGGAAAATGTATATGCAAGCACCTGTTCAGGAATGACAAGATGTTGCATGGGACTTCCTTTGTTTTGACAGGGTCCCATCTCTTCTCTGTCTGATCGGTTAATTCTCCTCCCTCCTCTCAAAGAAAAGCTTTTATCTTGTCAGTCCCATTTTAGTCCCATCTTGAATATTATCTATCGTCCTTTCTGTCCATGGAAATACATATGTGCATACTATACGCAGACTGAATGTATGTGCTATATCTATATATTTAATATATCTAAAGTTGTATCTGTGTTTTTATGTATGTAGTTGTGGTTAAATTTAATTTTATTGATTGGTTGATTGATTGATTGAAATGGCCAGCTCTGAAATTGCATTATTGGAAATGCAATAAAATACATACACATAAAAAATCTAGATAGATAGATTTTTATGGTGGATTTTGATCTTTTAACATTAGAAGAAAAAAGTATTTGGCAACCAACTTATAAAAATGCACTTAGATACAGTCCTAATTTGTTTTAAAATGTATAATGCTTTTAGGATTGATTTTAATATTTGAATCTTGAAAAAAATAAGTAATGGATGAACTGAATATTTGTGCTCAAATAAAATTTTATCTTCGGAACAAAACAGAAATCAGTTTGTTTTATCAAGAAAAAAAAAACAAAACGTTTGCACAAACTGTGCCAGAAGTTGAAGATGCACTCATTATTATCCTACATGCCTACAGCAAAAGGCCATGGTCTGTGTTGCTTCCTTCTCGACATTTGAACGTTATTCAAATCTATACTAACGATGGCCTACTAATTTAAGATGCACATGGGATTGTATTTAAATGATAATGTCATAGGGAGTGTCATTAGGAAGTTGGTTTTCAGTGCTCTTTCATGTGGCTAAGCTGAAGGGGGAAATAATGTTCTTTCAGCGTGATTTCAAACCGCAAACTAATGGGTCTCACTTGGAGAGTGTTTTACATTTTTCTCTCTCTTTTTTTCCAGAGTGAAAAAAACCCCTGATGAGTCAATAACTCTCAATCTGTTTCTCACTGACGCAGTATACAATATGTGTGGAATGGTTTTTATGACATGAGAATGATAGTGTCAGTGGATAGCTCTTTGTTGATGATACAGTAGTTACACTGTGAAGATGCATAATCGCTCCTGTCATTCTTGCCAGAAAGCATTTTTTGTACAGCCATCTAAACGCAGCCCAGATTTGCTGGGCTTTAGCTGAGCACAAACTTTGTTTTTATGCAAAAGATTACTCCTTTAGCCACTAACGGCGATGGTGTTCTCAGAGAACAAACGCTTGTAGCTATTTTAAGGTTTTGTGGATGAACAATTCACAGTTCTCATGTTGGTGAGGTTAGCGGAGACAACTTGTAGCCGAGAGATTAATTCAGACTTTCAAGTTGTCACACCAACAGGGCTCTTGTTATCTTGCTGTGTCTAAAATGGCCTCTGAACCTCAGGGCTTGTATTTCTAAGAATATATTTCCTACCTTATTTACATGTTTGAGGGATTCAAATTCCTTTCCTCGGAATGATGAAATGGGAAAGTTGCATCATAAAGCTATTGTCCTCCTTACTACAATCACGGCTGCTGCTCACAGGAGCTCATTAAATCACTGCATGGGAAATGGCAGCTAAAACATTGAAGAGCATTTGATTGGGAGGAAGTTCTAAACTGGCCTCAGTGAAATGGCATGAATAAGTTGGTTCGTTTAAGGAAATACACAGTTCCGTGCCTGCAGGCAGTAAAAAAATATATATATAAAAGCTCTTTTAGATCCAGAAGTAAAACAAAAATCCACAATAGTTCACAAGTCACCTTCTGAGAATTAAGAGAAATGATGTGGAAGAAAAGAAGTTATATACAAGCTACATCTAGATTGTTCTTCGCTGACATGACTTGCATTCAAATGGTGAATACTTTCATTATGCCACCTTTTACTGTCTTATTAAAGTCCAACTTCTTTCCAGTCATTAAAGTCTGAGGATCTCACTCTCCTGTAGAATAATCTCTGCCTAGTTTTTTTTTCTTATTCTGCCATCCAATTATCTCTGAAGCCCGGTGAGGCAGGTTGTGCTCTCTCCTGAACGTGGCAAAACCTCTGTCACTCTTCACCTTTTCTCCATCTCTCTCTCTTTCTTTCATTTCATCTCTCTAGCAGCTGCTCCGCCCACCCCCAGCCTTTCCTGCTCACTCACCATTGCAGAACTGAAATCCTGCTCACTTTACCCGAACCATAAACAAGCCTTATTAAGACACGCTTTACAGCCATGTTGTGCCAAGGATGGATTTAGTTAAAGCGATGGTTCAGCCAAAAATGAATTTTAGTCATTATTTTCTCACCCTCGTGTTACTCCGAACCAAAAAAGTTTTTTCTCCTTACAGTGGAAGTCAATGGGATCTGAAAACACAGTCTCATGTTCAGTTCTAGCTACGGCTAGGTTTAGGGGTGGGGTTAGGTGTAGGTAATTCGTACAAATGGCAACTCGTAAAATTTGTACGATTTAGCAAAAATCATTTGAATTTGTACAACCTCTCTTGAATGTTTTTGTATGATTTGTCTAAACTAAAAGAAGCTGCGCGCTGGGTTCGCGGGTGATTCAATGGCACAGCTTCTCAGTAATATATCGTACGATATATATCGCCCAGCCCTAGTATGACCTCACTCGTATCATTTTGTACGATTTGTCTAAACCTCAGTGATGGGTAGGTTTAGTGGCGTGGTGAGGTGTAGGTCATTTGTACAAATTTATACGAATTGGCAACTCGTTAACTTTGTTCAAAGGTATGAATTTGTATGTGTAAGGTCATACGAATTAGCAATGTCATTAAATATCTACAGATTACCGTGAAATTGGGTTGGGTTTTCTAAGAAAAGAAGGATAAATTTTCATTTTTGCAAAAAAAAAAAAAAAACGTATAAAGTGTAAATTGATTTTGGTTTTTGGTTAAACTATTAATTTTTGAAATACAATAAAACTACTGGATCGAGTGACAGTTGCATAGAAGAGTAAAGATGAAGGGGTTTAAAAGATAGACAAAGGAATCTTTCTCAGACATAACATCTGGAAAGAAGTCGCAGACATCTTTCATAGATGAAACCTTCTTGTGTGCATACACTGAGAACCTGTTTGAAAGACTATGCGTTTAGCTGTACACACATCCTAAGACTGCTGTATACTTCGGGCTTTGGGCTATAGATTGTGTCATGGTGATGACAAATGCAATATTCTTCATTTCAGAAATATACTTTTTTCCCAAAAAGTCAAGACATTTACAGACACCCTTTACTTTTATTCCTTTCTTTGCCTTTTAACATGGAGAACGTCCGGGGGAAAAAAATGGATAGAGTGAGCTGGAATGACATTTGTACATATTGCAGGAAATATTCGAACCTGCATTTCTGTGAGCACAACTGTTTTTAAATGTCATGTGCACAGCAGGGCACAAAATGCTTTTTTTCACATGATTATGAAAGTTAATGTAATTTTACAGACAGCTGTTCCAATTTAAAAGGTGACGTGTGTAATTGTTTTGATGTTAGAATACTTTTTCCTATCCCAGCTTAATATGCAGAGACAACTATAAGTAAGCCATTTATCGGATGATTTCCTTGTAAACACTTTGGCATTATCGAAACATTGCTTTGCTTTTTTGAGCAGCCTGACAACAGCAACCAACCAATAGCGTGAGTTTGGGGCGTGGCTATGTGTTTGACTGACCAATGGCAAATGGCGTGTTGTTTGTGCAAGCTTTATCATTGTAGTTACTGATCTAATACCTTCTTCAAGCCAATCACCTCTCGCTCTTTCTCTCTCGCTTTCCCTCGGCTGGAATGGGTGCTTCTTTAATCAGATCTCTTTAATCACAGATATCGTGCGCTCCATCATCATAAGCTCTAAACATATTTTTTTACCATCAAATTAAGAAATATGCCTTGAGGCCTCTGCTCTCCCAAGGGCTCAATATTTTCATTTTCTAAACACCTCAGATAACATCAAGACTACACACAGGCATGCAAAAGTCTCCTTGGGATGTGTCGTTTTCTCTTTCTGCGCTGTGTGAAAGATTAAGGTCAGTAAGCAGTGTGATCTCTTTGACAAGAGATCTTAAGGTGCGATTCCCAAGACCTTGTTGCCACCAAAGTTTCAAGCGCTATTTGGAGGATCCCGCCAGAATGAGACTAGTCAAACAGTCGACATTAATAAGTCTCGTCTTACATCCTGTCCACACCGACAACGCTAATTAGTATGCGAGGGATTGGCAGACACTTTTGTCTGAGCTGCTTTGAGAAAAGAGGATTAGCGAGTTTGCTTTGCTTTCGTTTTTATAGTGTTTTACTGTCACTGAACCTTTTGAGCGTTACAGCGTTACCCTGGTGGTTCTTTCTCTCGTGCGCCATCGTCAAAGTGAAACGGAGGAGTATTAAAACCTTGACTTCCCTCACCCAAGTGTTTTGCGGTTCTTGAGGGGAGGGCTTTTTTATTATCATTCCCAGAGATATGTTTGCTACCTTGGGTTGTTTATTTCTAACGGCTGTACATGTTTTCCATGAGATTAGTTTTTGATAGTGTGTCCTTTCTTTTCTTTGTTGACATTTGGATGATTGAAGTGGGTTTATTCTTTAGATGAATAGCAGGTCTTTTGGAGCGCTGAGACGGAGGTGTCGCTCACTGTCTGGGGAAAGAAGAAGGAAAACAGTTTCAGTTAAGAGACGTTATTTTACAAGCAGATGTCAGATATTGTTTGGCGCTAGTATAAACTCGCAATCCATTGACACACAGAGCGTGGCATTTTGACTACGCTCGCATTTGGCTCCTCCAAGGGTTAATCTCAATCACAGTTATCCAAATAACTATAATTGGATTTTTCGATCATCCTGAGAGAAGAGCATAATTTGTTTTTGTCTTGTATTGGTTTCTTTCGATGTCTTTAATGAAGGACCCTGTGGGTGGCGGGTTTGTTTGGATGCCATGTTCAGCTACTCTCTCTTAGCGGCAAAGCAAGATATGAAACTATTAGCTGAGTTTTGCTTCATGGCCATGCCACAAATAAGACCATCAAGCAGCCTAATTGTCTCACAGTTAGCCGAATTTCTCTTGACCAAAACAACAAATGCTTTTCAGGTCAAATGATTAGATATAGTCAATCTTTTATAGCACAAGCAAGATCTGTGAAAGTATATATCTCCTTTTAATTCAGATTTTTGTTATTGAATATGTAAAATAATAATATATGGCATCTTAGAATTGTTATGCATCATCATACAGCATTTAAAGTATTACCCTTTTATCGTTTTTATGTCAAGCAATTTTCACATACATTTCTTTGAACCTGCTACAAAGAAAAATGAAAAAAATCTAGACTAATCTATAATAAACTTGAGATTGTGTCCGTGTAAACTAAGCAGCCTATGTTTTGTGTTGAAATTTTAAACACATTCAGGGGTATTCTATATACATATTCTTAAAATGTATACACTTAGAGGTTTGACTCATACTATTTACTTTTCTAATTATTTATGCTCATACCACCAACAATGTAGACTTCATCTCAAATACGCAAAAATAATTTATAACTTTTCAAGTAGCTGTATAAATAATTACTAAAATGAAAATAAACCAAAATGTTCTTTCTAATCCATTCCTAAGAGCAGCCAGGATGAATTTTTTTTTATTATTATTATTGTACACAATAGTCTGAGGTGCAAGAGGATGGTACTGTGGAATACCTAGAAGGTTTACCTTTCTCTGTTTTGAAAGAGCATATTAATTGACAGTGAACCACCACAAAATTGGATTTTCATTATGATGGGAGAACTGACACTTTCGAAAATGCTTGTGAACATTTTATCATTAGCTTCTTGGCAGAAGGCAATTTGGCTGCTCCCTGGAGATTAACAATACCTCAAACACCACAAATCTTATTCATGAACATAACTTATTCGAAGGGCTTTGTCAGCTCCATAATGTGGAAATAGGACTCTATGCTGAGAGGAGTGGTACAAGCAGATGAATACCGGGGGAAAAAACGCATTTTTATGATTTTACTCATACCAGAATCTGTTGTCATGCACAAGAAGTGCCCTAAAGGTAGTTGTCGCTGTGATCAAGGGGTCAGGGTTTGTCTGGTTAGCACAGCCCTCTTAGCCCCTACTGGTAGATGCCACAACCGTCTGGAAGCAAAAAGCATTCTGAAATAGCTGTGTATTCTGTCATCAACATCAACAGAGTATATTGCATAATGTTGTTATGTTATGTTTTATTTGACTGCAAGATTTTCCCCCTGTAACTGATTTTCTATGCCGTATTTTTACAATTACGCTATTAATTACAATTACGCTCTGTTGTTTTTCTGCCAAATATTTAAATCAAGTAAATTAAATCAGAATACTTTAGTCCTCCAATCAATAAAACATGTTGTAATTATTGTAATTTAAAATAGCCCACATAAAAATATAATTCATATTTAAAACCAGGAGCTCATTACAGGGGAGAGCTTCAGTAGTACAAAAGAGATTGTTTATTATTGTCATTATTAATGTTGATTTACAGAATGCAGAGTGTGTGGAGAAAAGGCACATCATGTTCTTGTTGTGGCCTGCACAGGCCAAACAAATTAGTGTATGGCTTTTTGCTTATTTTTCATTTCATTCGTAGTTCATCATTCATAGATAGTTCATCCAAAAATAACATCATCATTTACTCGATTACAAACCTCTATGAGTGTCCTTCCTCTGTTAAACATAAAATATATTTTGATGTATGTGAATAACTGGGCATTTTTTTGTCCCCACATCTTGAATTTTGGGGGTAATTGGTGGCATTTTTCAATTGTCATACTATTAAGAAATCCTGCACTAGCTTTTTTTAAGTATTTATATATTCTTAAAACAAGTTTGAGTCCTTTTAAAGCATTTGTGCAATGTTTATGTAAAACCTGTGAGCTTAAATGTTACTTTCAACCACAGAATACCTGGAGTAAAGGGGGTCTCTGTGTTGTTTCTCCAGCTCTAGTCTTGATTTTTCCCAGCAGTGGATGTATTTCTGACAGGGCTGCAATGTAATTTGCACCACAGCTGCCAGAGGGGGTCGTAGAAAGGGTCAATATCCCAGCCTAATTTGTCAGGAATCATCAAGTAAGGCTGATCAATAATTTTTGACCCCTTCCAGAAAGGCTCAAACACAAAGGTATAAAGCACTTCCTGGCCTGAAGCGATGGGAGTTTGACAGCATCCATATCAAGCTAAAGTGCATGTGTCACTGTGGGGAGTTTGGTATTTATGCAGTGCTCTAAGTCCCACAGATAGTGTCAGAGTGCCTAAAAGGATAGAGCAACGGAAGAAAGGATAGACTGGATTTGATGGTGATAACATTTGAAGGTTTGTGTGCGCGGAACTGCTTGTTTGTGAGTCATTGTGGTTGTTGTAGAGACTGTCTGGTGCTAGCAGTCCTGTCAATCAAAATAGCCTTCAGGCCCTGCAACATGAATTTTGAATTAAAACAAACAGCAACAGAGATAGATAACTCTGTGGTACCACTTTCATATTTCATGAGAGACAGCGTCTCACCCAAAAGCTTCCAGAGTCCAAACACTCTAATGGTCTGATATCAGATAAAAACGTGAAACCACTAGGCAAATATTCTGCAAATAATGTAACTTCGAGCTTATCTTGAGAATACACTTTATTTGCCTGTGGTAATGGTTCGTTGCATTACGTGGCTAAAAGCACCATTTCCCCCTATCCTTGCAGCGGTGAGAATTGTTGGCAAAAAAACGGCGAGAGCGGAGAAGTAGTATAGAAAGGAATAATACATATATTAAATAGATTTTTAGTATTCAGCAGGTGATCTTTTTTGCGTTCTTAGAAGAGCATAACACAAATAGCGTGCTGAATGAATATAGCTCACTCGTGGACACTACGGCTTTCAGCCGTGTTTTTCCTGGGCTGTGCACAATAGGGTCCCGAGTTTCATCCTCATGTAATTAACTCATATTTCATGCGTTGCGGTTTGAAGTATCTGATGATAAGAAAGCAGCAATGATCGCAGATAAAAGCTTAAAGTGGTTGTTGCCGTTTAAAACATGTAGATTTTGTACTTAAGCTAATTAGTGAATCCCCTCCCAACATTGCATATTTTAACTTCATTCTCCATAAAACATAATATCTAGGCTTAGTGCATGACTGTGCTTAGGGAAATTTTATATTGCATATTAAATTCCACACAGTTGGTGGTATTATATTCTGCATTACATGCTGCGTTTAATGTTATGCTTCTTTTAATTTTATATAAAACAATAAATTCTTTATGTAAATGGTTTGTTGAAATGTCAGGCAGTGAGAAGAGTGTCCTGTATGGTGATATGCTGTCAAATGTTAATAAATATTTACACTAGCGTTTAAATGTTTGATGCTAGTAGCAGCATGCATGCTTGAAAAGTGAAGATGCAATACAGGGAATCTCAACCAGTCGTCTTACGTGACGAGGAGGGGCAAGAATGGACAAATGGCCAGATTATACCAGCACTGGCTGATTCAGCAATGAAGCCTTGCGTTACTGCTCCAATTCATGGTACTCATTATTTACGCCACCCATGGGACGCTTGTTGATGAAGGAGGCAAAGACACCGAATCTCCCATGTTTACTCCACAGCAGATGTGTTTCCTTTTTGTTTTTCCAGAGGATTCTCAAAGAGCTCAGTGACGTCTTTAGCTCACTGCGATCTAATCAAAACCCAGTAGGCATAATTATGTGCTGGAAATAGTGGCGTTTAAAATGCAGCGCAATGATCAATCGATACATTGGGTCAATTACAGGCAATAACTTCACGCTTCCTCGCTCTGAACAGACAAGCCTGAGGATGAGACGTGCTTTGAGGGGGAAGAATGTTTGGTGAAATGTAAAAATTGACTAGGCAGCAGATGGTTATCACACGAAATATCTTTTTTTAAGGAAGTCCAGTGCGAGAGTATGCTAAAAAGTGCATATAATAAGGGAAGGGAAATGAAAAGTCTTTTTGTTGTTTGTGCGTTGTCTGCCACAGCCTTGTATCAAAAAGAGTTCCTGCTGTGTTGGCGTTCAGGTGAAACTCAAGGCCAGGCAGAGACGCAGTCGAGTCTTATTCAATACCAGCATGTCAGGTGAACTCCTCCTGTGTACGATATTGAAATGAGCTTTTACTCAGCGCTGAATCAGAAATTAGCTCATTTTTATCTCATCAGACCATCACGCGTAGTGTTAGGCTCTATTTATGATAATGCATTCCTGGGATTTCAAACCCATTATCATTATCGCAGCAGAAACATCATAAACATTTGTGTCAAAAATAACAACCTCTTTCAGTGTCCCAAGTTGTAGAAAGGTGGTTAACTCAAAACTGATCAGACAGTTACACAGACACTTGACTTTCTCCAAGTGCTATTCAATTTTGACTCATAGTGGCGGCTTGTTCACCATGTGTTTGTTCTGTCAATTGCTGTTCAGATTGTAATTGCGGGCGCTGGGTTTTTGTTTTATGTACTAAATCATTTATTCTAATTGTTTGAAACTCTTTGTGTAGTTTTTATTGTTTGTTTGTTCTTTCAAAAAAATACTAAAAAGCGCCATGTTTTATGGACGTGGAACATGTACCAAATACATTTCAACATAAATATCAGAGAGATGAACGTAAATGCTATTTTGACTAATTGATTACATTTTATAACAATATAATACATGAATCAGTGTTTTCTGAGAAAAGCCAATAATTCAATTACAGTAATTTGTTTGCTTTTTCTGTGTGATTGAACATCAGCCAATCACAGGCCTGCAGTCCACAGCAATCCATTTTTCCACATTCCTGCTGTGCTCTTTTTTTAATTGTAGGTCTGCATGAATCACTGGCATCTTTTTCCATCATGTCATGTCTTGTTGTTCATGCTGACATCTTTGGTTGTGTTAAGTTTGAAGTAATTCAATATAGAAAAATATCTCGAAACCCCTGTGCTCTGTTCCATTTTGTTTGCGCTCCATCCAGCTGTTTTTGAATTCAATAACGTTGTGAACAATCCCTTACTCATTCTGTGCTGCTTAATTACACTAAATTAATGTGTTAAATTGACAGCCCTAATGAACAAATGAAGAAATCTTTCTTTCTGTAACCGTTTCATTGCAGTGTTCAGATTTGACGGATGAGAAAAGAACTTCATTGCAGTTTTTCTATTGCGTTCTTTAAATTACTTCGCTATCATGTAAATATGGGATATTAGTGCAGTCAGACTATTCTTTTTTTTAAATCAGTTTAATTGCATGACAGTCATATTAATTAATCACAATTTATAAAGGCATATTGACATGATAAAATCACATTTATCAGTATTTGCTGAAAAAGCAAGAGTGGCGTGAATACTCATAATGGTCTTCTTAATTGGGCTAAATTAATATGTTAAATTGACAGTCCTCGAAAGCTTTCTTTTTGATGCTGTTTTGTTGCTGATTTAAGAGCCAAGCGACGTTTTCCAACCTCCAAGTACATGCGACGCAATAATGATACCAACCGACCGGATGTTTGTGCGAAAGCAAGCAAAGGAAAACAAAACGTTTTTCATGTTTGTTCTATTATGAGGCAGGGAATTAGGTAGTTTATCATATGGAGAGCAGAAACACCGAAAGAGGACTTAAAGGGAGTATTTGTCAAATCCAAGATTGGAGATGTGGGATTTATGCCAGTTTGCCAAGGACTCGACAGAAGCTTAGGCCCCTTTCTCTGGAGGCAGTAGAGGGAACAATAGGCCACTGATTGATGGTCAAGGACATTGAACCCTTCTCTCCAAGCCAAAGAAGACTAGCCTCCAGGGAGAAGGGCTGCAGCCGGCCGTCATCTGTGCAGATTACCTGGAGATACAGCCACCCTCACATAACCGCTATTGAGATGATTGCTTTCATTTAATTATGTAAACTGCTGTTTCGTTTGCCACTGCTGCACTGCTTGTGTTTCGGAGAGGAATGATTCTGAATTTCCACAACAGTACACTTTTGAAACCGTTTACTTTAAGTATCAAATGTTATTTATTTTATTGGATTAATAATCCCAAGGGCCAATCAGGGTTGAGTGAAATTCTGAGCTAAAAATGTATTTCCTTTGAGTTCATGGTTTGAAAGAATCCCACACCGGAAGTTGACATGGAATTTCAATTGAAAAATCAGGAAATGAAATTTACTGAATGGCAGTTTAAAGAAATCAACCTAATGGAAAAGTTTTACCCAGTTAATGATTTGACCTATGCCCTAATGCACTAATGTTCAAAATCAATCATACAGTGAAAACAATAATATTGCGAAATTTTATTAAATTAAAAAATGGCTACATTTTCAGCAGCCACTACTTTTCAAATACAGTTCCTCAAATTCAAGGATTGATTGATTAATCAGAACCAAAACTATTTTAGAGTTCACTCTTAAAAGTAAAGGTGTTCCACGATGCCATAGGAGAACCTTTTTGTCTAAATGGTTCCATAAAGAACCTTTAACACCTGAAGAACCTTTCTGTTCTTCAGATTATAAAAGGTAAAAAAGAGATGGTTCTTTAAAGAACCTTTGACTAAATTGTTCTTTTTGCAGCCAAAAATAGTTCTTTTATGGCATTGCTGTGAAGAACCTTTTGAAGCACCTTTATTTTTGAGAGTGTTGTACAATAAAAATGTAAACTGAGGAAATGGTGCGATTATAACTGTAAATTGTTTTATCACAGCATAAGTGCGGCACAAAAAGGCTGAGCATTGAATGGAAGGATGAAATTCATTAAGCAGCTTAACGATGGGTCTTGTGCCAGTTAAAAGGAATGGTGGGACTCCAACTAGCAGCTGATTATAGGGTGGCAGCCCCTCTTTTTATTCTGCAGCTTGTCACACCAACAACATTATGCCTAAAAAAACTTAAGCTGTTAACTAAATCAACCAAAACAAATACACAAAGTAGAACAGAGGGAGAGCTCTCATTTGCTTTAATTGGAGTCTTGCACTTATATATAGGCAATGCAGAAACTTCTGTTTGTGGCCTGTGGCGATCATTATGCAGAATTATAATACGTGTCCTCTTCATAATCATATGAAGGGAAGGTTTAGCATGCTTTAGATAGAGTGCAAAGCCATGATTTAGACACACATGACTGATCACTCCCTGATCCAAACTTAATGAGGAAACTGATGCTCTTGCATCTCAAGATATGCCATCTTTATCCGACGTTTTGTTTTTAAGTGCCAAATGCCATGCCGTTCGTAATACCTGTACCAACTTCACTCATTGAGACCGCCATGTTGTTGCAAAAGCCAGTGCAATAACCTCTTTTCTCACTGTATTTACGCACTTTAGACTTAAAGCAGAGTAATCACAAGGCAGCCACTGTCTGGATAGGGAGGGGTTGAGTTAATTAAAATGGCAAGTGCAGTAACAACCTGCACCGTCACAACAACAGACTGATTTAGACGCAGTGGGATATTAAACAGCTCCCTAACTCGCACAACGCAGCCAGGCAGGTAATATTGGTGCTTTCCTTAATTGCTTCTATAGTGCCAGATGATAGGATGTTTCTGGCACGACCCTGAATCATCACTGACGTTCCAGTAGCTATTAGTCCGATGGGGCGCTGGAAAGAAATATACTGTAGGGACAAAGCGTTTCGTCCTTTTACCTTTCACAGGCCATATGGCGTTGTTTGTTTAGTTTTTTTTGACGAAGAGCACTTATAGTTAGATACTGCAGCAGGTGCCTATAGCCTAAATGATTCTGTTCCATTGGTAGCGCTGTGCACACTCTGTGGCTCTGGCAAAGGGGCCAGCGCAGGATGTGAGCTGTTTCCATGGTTACTGGCTCCACTCTCTCTGCCTAGCAAAAACTGTGTCATTATCCGGTGCTTTGGATGGAGGCAGAATGAAGCCGCAGTGTACAGGGCAGTTTGCTCTCCTCGTTTCCTGACCATGCATCTCACGCGCATCATCACAATTTGCATCATTTTCTATCTCATATACCCATTTCTGATATTCCGGGCTTCCCGTTGCAGGTGGCTGTAATTTTTTGGTAGAAAGATTTTTAAGCAACCCTGGTAATTTAAAGCCGTAAAAGCTGGAATGGAAGCGAAAATGGATGCGTGGCTTTTCATCTCCCATTTTTTGCAATTCGTGAGAGGACTTGTCACAAAGCAATTATTTTATCAACCTTCCATGCACAAACATACTTATTACTGTCAGATGTGCTATTTGATGCCGTGATTCAGCCTTATTGTGGCTTTCAGTGCAGGGAAACAGTTCAAACAAACGAATCCATATCATAATGACTCCATTAGATACTGCCATCACAT
>JAUMHQ010000058.1:12520325-12557764 GCA_032361165.1 Enteromius paludinosus
GTCGTCTTTTGCAAACACTTGATTTATATAAGAAGTAGGAAACGATGGTGTTTGAGACTCACAGTATGTTATGTCCAAGTTCTGAACTGTTATTATTCAACCATGCCAAGGTAAATTCAGTTTTCCATTCTATGGCACCTTTAAAAACACAGTTACGAAGATAAACAGCTAAAAAGAAATCAGAAGTTTATTTTAGATCTGTGAATTAAGTGACAACAGTTTAATATACTGCTGTCAACACTGAACCAAACAATGAAATAAAAACAGAAAATCTCTCACTGCTCTTAAATGAATAATATCTGTAGTGGCAGTACGGCTCACTCAGGGTGGGGTCTCTTCTTATCCAGCAATATCCGTCATCACTCGCGGGTGGGGCTTGTCACATTTTACAGATTTCGCAAACGGCTTGTTCTGAGACACTTGTGATTTATGGGGATCAAAAAAAAGAAGCAGCTAACTTTTTTATTATTATAAGGTGGTGGCAGTGTGCACTGTCCAAACAATTTAGAATTTTGCATAAAAGTTGCTCTTTAGAAGTACCTTGGTGATATGAAGGAGGACTTAGCAAATCTTAAAAGCTGCATAGCAACTCCTTGGCAACCACCCAGAACACCCTTGCAACTATATATCGTAGCAGTGTATTAAGAATCATTCAAAGTTCCTCAGCAAATGCATAGCAGTGCCCCTGGTGACCATCCAGCTACTGCCCTAGCAAAGGACAGAGCAATGTGCTCATAAGATCTTAACAGCTGCATAGCAACTCCTTGGCAACCACCCAGAAGACCCTAGCAATCGCACAGAAATGTGCCAATACTGGCAACCACCCAGACCAGTCTAGAATATGTCAGCGAGTTTTGCATACGTTTAAAAAAAAAATATTTTATGCAAATATATTTTCAGTAGGGATGAAAAGGATGTGATGTGTTCTAAGAGGTTGAAAGGTAAAAGCAGAGAAAGCAACATGATCACATCTTTGAGACAAATTCTTACGCCCTTTTATTTTGAAGTGCCCAGCACGGGTTTAAGACAAGGCTTCTTATTGAAGGACTCCTTCCGGCATGCGAGTCCGTCTTGAGTCTTGATTTGAAAGCGTGAAGGCAGGCAGCGTGAACTCCGCTCATATGAAAAGGGAGGAGGTACCGCTTGACTGAGACTATGACTTGCTGCCAGGAGAGAGGGAGAATCTGCTAATCAGCGTGTGTCTCTGCTCTGTTGTTTACAGCACCCAACACCGCTCCGTATGGAAGTACAGGAGGCGCTGAAGTCCTGCTGGCCTGCCGGTACCTGATCCTGGCTCTCTCTTCTCTCGTCAGCGTTTACTAGCCCTGGGGAACGGCCATACACAATGACTGTAAAGAACCCTTTTGAGCATTTACAGATCCTTTGACATTGCTGATGGCTGGATCCAATCTGGTACAGTGTGTTTGGAAAGCAGCGAGGGATTTTAATCAGCATTGCTTATGTTGGGATGGTAATTTTCTTCTGTGGTGTTTGTCATCATGTAAATACATACGGTTTTAGGGGGTTGGTTTTCTTTCTCTTGTCTTATTTTCTATTCTTTTCTTATTTTCTTTTCCTGATTTCCCACTTTGTGAATCAGCACACATTGTCCCCTTCGAACGCTCACAAATTAGCCGAAATCACGCTTTGGAAAAGTGAGGGTGTGTGACGTTGGTGTCTTTGTTATCGAAAAAGGAAAGACGCCCTAGTGTGCCACCTTGCTTTCCGTGCTGGTACATCATTCAGGTACCCACAAATTGTTTGAATAGTACCAAGATCATTTAAATCCAATGAACCAAGAAACACTGTTTAAGATTTCACAAAGGGAGAGATATTGAAATTGATATCAAACGTAATACAGTCAAAGGCGAAATGAACAATTGAAGAGTTTAGTTTAATAATCGAATGTGTGTGGTTTTCCCACTGACGGTGAAATATAATTATTCATTTTCTAGACCAAAAACTAAAGCCATACCTCAATGGTTTAGACCTCTGGGCTATAGACCCCAATTGCATTTAACTGAATTATGCAGTGTATGATCTTAAACATTTCTAGTTATTCTGGAAATACATGAATTAGTTGTTTTACTGCAGGACAAAAATATCCTAGATTGCACTGGAGATTCAAATATGTAAACGTTTGAGATAAATTTGCCTCTTTTAAAGCTATTTGTGAGGCTAACTGTTAAATTAAAATGAGCCTCATGCAGTGGTCAAAAGGTTATAAAATTGCAAAGCAGAGTTGTCCTTTTTTTGCCCTGGGGGTCTTTCAAATGAGAGCTCTAATGTGAAAAAGGAACAGAGAAAATGCCTGTGTTGCATTTGATGTTATGTTAAATAAGATATCAAATAAAAATAGCACAGAAAAGACATTCTTAAGTTGGCAGCATGCAAAATAATGGAACAGGCCAATCCAAAGTAAGAAGTGGAGGAAAAGTGGGTCATATTTGATGTGCTCTTTGATTAAATGAGGATATTACGAACAGTGTCTAATGGAACTTATCTGACGATCATTCAAATCATTATTGGCTTTTTTTTTCTTGATTTTTTTGGAGTATGTTTTATGGTTGTAATCATTTCAACAGGATTTTTATAATGTATTAACATATTACCTGCTTTGCTTCTGTCAGTGTGAAATAGTTTTGAATAGGGAAGCAGAAAAAAAAGAATATGCACTTCCCTTGTGGGGACAATATGAAACTTTCAAGTGTGGATCCAAACATGTGAATGAATATTATTTCAAAATACGTATGCAGTATGGCATAGTTTACAATGTTGTCTTTCATTTTAGATGCCACAACTGTTGTTGATTCTTGTCAAACGAGTAGAAGTTGGAAAAAAGAACCGTTTGTAATCAAATAATCTACTTTTAACTCAGAGGGTGTGAACCAGTCATACGGTATAAATAGAAAACGAGTCACGTGTGTGTATATTCGAAGAAAGTAGAATTCATTTTATCTTATTGGTAGAGCCAGTGTCTAGGTTTAGTTTAACCTCTGCCCTAGTTCCCACACACTTGTTGTATACTAAGATGTGCAGAAATTATAAATGTGCTGCATGTCAAATTATTATGTATGTTAAGGTGGCCACTTACCATAAATCGATAATTTGAGAACAAAACCAGTTTCGAGGCTGCTTTGACATAATGAAATGTGTTCCACACTACTGAACATGTCTGTTGAGCTATGATGAAATGTTCTTTTCATGTGTAAGTCATTACAGAATCGTTTCCGCTCAGTGTGCAATACTGGGTCTTTTCCTATGGACTGTACTATTTGGCTATTCGGTTAACGCGTGACAAATTGGCATTCTTTTTTTATATTATTTCTTGCACAAAGTCCATTTTCGATGGTGTCAGAATATTTGACTTACAGCAGATGTATTCTGATGAAGAATCAGTCACAGGATTATATACAGTAGGTCTCACCTATATGTCCCTTTGCTTATTACAGACCAGAAAGCCTCAAAGATCAAACCGAGGGATGTTTTAAATATTCATCGCTGTGAAGGCCTGGCTCTCGCCGTTGTGATGTAAAAAGTAACATTGCTCTTGCTTATCGTTACCACAATCCTCCATAATCGCAGATTAACTTCAATAGCTTTGACAGTTACAGTAAATACGCCGCATTTCAACATTCTGAGTCCACTCTAGAAGCAAGTACTGTATAAAATGTGCCTTTAAAAGTATTAATTGATATGATCTGTTGCCATTCCATGTCAAATGCCATGTCTAAGCCTCATGCATTTGCCATTCATAGCTAGCATACCAGACGAATCAGTGTTGCGCAGTATTTCTGGCTTCTTTCAGTCCAAACTCATAGCTGATAAAAGGGGCATTTTTTAAAAAACGTCTGCCAGTTTTGAGTTTTGTAAAGGTATAAAAGTAGCACATGCTCTTTTAATAAATATTGTGAGTGAATCCTTAACAAAAAGCTCATTAAAGCATCGTTAAAATTGCGTAAGTGGATATCAGGATATAAAAAAACAGCAGACATGAGCATTCATGCATGCATAATTCTCCTGAAAGTTACAGCCTTTCAAAAGAGTCTGTAAATAACAAGCAAATGTGCTGCAGATTTTCAGTCTGAGCAACTAATGACTTGATAATCACATTCCTGGACATGCATTAATATTCAATGACGAGTTTCGAAACTTCTCACGTCAGCCGAGCGACAGATATACAGAACTTGCGTGGTGCCAGTGGTCACGAAAACCCGTAAGGCATATTTCGAATGGGTTGGAATTACTGCGAGCAGCACAGTATGTCATGGCCCCGAGGAGACCCCTTGGGTTCCAACACCTTCCCGGAGTCCTCGCAGCGTGGTATGAGGTAGCAATTTCGGTACTTTTTTTCTCAAAATCCTATGAGCACATATCAGTACAAAAAAAGTCTTCGGTGGATGTATATAACCACACGTGTATGGTCCAAAAAAGCCAAACATTTAAGATCCTTCATCTCCTATCGAGCGAAGGTGCTGGGGAGACAGAATGAGGGTGGGAGGCGGTATTTCAATGATTAAAAACCTGTCAGCACCATCTCTGTCTTGGCCAGACTCTTTTGAAAGTCGGTTTGAGAGTGCTGTGTGTGCGGCCAGGGGAGGTGATTCTTCTGACCTGGCAGTTAATAAAATTCTTCCTGTGCCTTTGTCAGTTTCTGGAGGATGATTTTTGTGGAGTGCTGGAGGGTGCTGCATTAACCAGCTGTGAGCGCTCACTCTCTCAGCAGCACTCTGGCAGGGCTGACAGTAATCTTCATAAACCTCTGTCCTTTTCAAAACGCTTGCCAGTAATTGCAGTTTTGCAGTATTCTAATTGACTCCACGGAGCACCGCAAAGAACAAAAACCTATAATCCTTCGCGAAGCCCGTTCGGTTTGCGGCTACTGTGTTAAACCTTCGAATTATACGAAACTGATGATAAACGCCATGACTGTACTTAGCCGGTAGAAACATTCGTTGGCAAAATATTTGTTTGGATAACAAAGTAGCTGCCAAAACGAGAATGAGTGAATTCTAAAGGTTTTTTTGTTCCTCGCCATCAAGTGTTTGTCGGCCCCCTCGCTCATTATTTTCACTGAGCTGGAAAATAAGTTAGCCAAGCACTGATGCAGTGGTTTTGATAATGCTAAGGTTTTAGCGGAGCCGTCTTTCGCCGAGCTCTTTTTGAAACCTGTCTCATCAGGAGCTATTTTTTTTATGGGAAAAGCATGGGATCAATTGAGGGTTTAAGAAAAACACACCGTTCTCTTTTATTCACCGTTATGTCTCATTAGATGTTGGTTGGCCTGGTAATTGTTGCTAGCTGTTTTGAATGGCATGGGCTATTTGTGTTGGCAGCGTTCATATCTTAAGCAGTTATTTTGTGAAGTGGAATAAGTCCACCAGTGAAACCACCCGTCTTCTACTGAGTAATTGAGCACAGAGGACACCCGCCAAGAACAAAAGATCCAAATTTACACGATGCTTTTGGGGAACATTTGGTGAGCTTTGGTTACTTTTTTGTATATACATGTTTGTTTGATTTTTCGGTACCTTTTATTTTGTTTTGTTCAATTTGGTGACTAAGTAAAATGGACATTGTAACCATATTGGGATGGCTGTACGTTTATTTCCTTGAAGCTGAAATTTCTGTGATGAGAAATTTGAAATGGTCATCTTTACTTACATGTGTATGGAGATACTTTAGCCACCAGGGATATAGTTGTATATTTTAGGCTCTAGATCACTGGAATGACATATATGGCTTTAAGTGGCATTGATATATATTGATATTGTCAAGAATTAAAAAAAAAAAAAGAATCATATACTTTAATTACTTTAAAGCTTACATTGTGTATAGCACGTATGCAAGTTCATTTTCATCATGTTTGATGTAATTTTGTAGCAGTGGTTTGATACTAATAAAGTTGGAAGTTGGTGATGGAACTGTGAAATGTGCTTTACATGATACTTAATGAAATGTTCTTATTTTAAAATACTGTACCTGCTTAAGATATAATTCAGCAAGAACACGAGATGGTGTGTTTTATTGAATTTAAAAATAAATATGAATACATTTAATTTAATTTCCAGTAATTAAAGACTACTGACTCCAATGCCGGAATACTACTTCCCACCTAAGTGAACGATGTTGCACTGTAATAAAATAAAAACAAATCATTTGTTAGCTCGTTTGTTAGTTAATTTGTTTATTTTGTCTGTCCCTTTCAATCAAGTGCCGTAGCAAGGCCCCACAATGCCGATCATGCAAGCGACAGTGACGTTTTCCGTTTTTCACGCTGACATCCCTCGTTTGGTTTCTCATCAGGAACATAATGTACTGTCGGGTCTGTTGAAGTCTAAAGAGTTAATCCCTGTCTATTTGAATCTCCGTGTCGGTGGTGCATGGCCTGCTGCACTAGGATCCAAGCAGCGCCTCATGGGAGACGACGTTTTATGTGTACTGGAAACAAGCTGACCTCCTGCGGCACTAGATGAAAATCCCAAATTGCCTAAAAAGACCATTCCCCAGTGTGACTACATTTGGTTACATCTTGTGCAATTCATGTTTATAGAGTTCATGCTACACCAAAAATCTTTCACCTTTCATGGTGAAAAACACGTTGTGTAAGAGCGGTCACAAAGTGAATCATACCCGGAGTTTAGTGCGGAAATGATTTAGTACTCTGAGTCTGTCAGCCTCCTCCCACATCCCCATGACAGATGTCCACACTGCAGCATATTTATCTTTCATTTGGAGATCAGGCCAGGTCATTTTCAATGGCCCTCTTAAAGCCTCAGTTAATGGCCCACATCACAGTGTTCCTTCAGCTTCAAGAAAAGCTGCACTGAATAAAGAACACCGGTTTGAGGAGGTGTAATGTCGCAGTGGGTTTTGTTTATTTTTAGTTTATTTTTTTGCACTTGCATCTTCATTTTTTATATAAAATGTATACATTTTTCCCCAAGTGGACAAAGTTTTAACATTAAATGGAAAAAAGGGTCATCCGTTTAAACTGGGTACACTGAGAAAAAAAAAATGTGGACATTTTTATTCAGCAATTGCAAGAAAATTCACATTTACACTGTCAAAAGAGTAACTGTGATTAATTGCATCAAAAATAAAATGTTTAGTTTACATAATATGTCTGTATAAATACAAACACATGCATGCATATATTTAAGAATATGTTAAGTTTATATATTAAATATATTATATAAGAATATATATAACATGTAGATCTTTTTTAAATGTGTATTTATACATAATAAATATCCAGAGTACACGTACATTTATTATGTAAACAAAAACTTTTATTTTTAATGTGATTAATCAGGATTAACCATTTGGCAGCACTAAATTAAGTACAAAAAAATGGAAACCATTAATTTATTTAGTAGAAAGACTAATAATAACATGTTCTTTTAAACATACATTAACCTTTTTATAGTATTCTTGAATTGTGTGGTGGTCAAACAAAAACATCTAAAAATTGAATTAAATAATTAGTATTATTTAAAATCTAAATGTGAATGCATATAGAAAATCAATACAATACAAATTATTGCAAATAAAATTGGGTGCTATAGAAACACATTGTGTTACAGCTTTCTGTGATACTGCAGTTTTTTTTAATTATTATTACTTAAGCTTGGATTCTGTATGTTCAAATAGAAAACCAGATGTAAGAATTAACTTCACAACTCTTCCAACTGCTGCTCTCACTTCAGGAGGGTGGTGGTCATGTGTGATAGTGATTTCACCCCTGTAGCTCATTTCTAATTGGTTAAACCAATGGTGTTGCAAATCACTCAGTATGACAACACTCCCCAGTCTCCCCTACTAAACCAGCAGTAGTCATAGATCAGTGATTCTCCCTGTTGTATTTACAATCAATAATAAGAAATTTGTGTTCAACTCATTCCTTGTGTTCGGACAATGTAGAAACAGTTTTCATTAATGAGATTATTTGGTTTAAATTTGTTTCGTGTCATCAGCCTGATTTCATGAGAAAAAGATATTGTTTAAAATGCTACGGTGGGACTTGTATGGAAATATGATTTTTAGAAAAAGAAGTTCCACCCCATTCTTAAATCTAACCTTCAGTTGTATGAAAATGTACAAATGTAATTATACAAATACCCTGAAAGCAAAATGAGTTAGACTGCCATGAAAGTATTGCCTTATCTAGAAATGTACATATAAATGTTAGCAGAATCAATACATTTGTTATTTATTTTTTATATTTTTAATATCAAGTAGCCTTGTTTTGAAAATCAGATCATCTTGATTTAAAAAAAAAAGAAATGAATAAAACTGTTCACCCTATTTCATGCATGAACAAAATTGACATTAGCATAATATGAGCCTAATTTAGAATTTGGGTTGCACCTCAAATTTTAGTCCCATTATAAATAATGACGAAAATATTACATTACGCTGCTTTGACTTGTGCTAAATAACAAACCTTTTCACCAAAGTCTTTTAGATACATCATTCGTTGTTCTCTCAGCACAGGGGATAACACCTTTACACTAAAGTTCTCCTAGTTCGTACAATTTCCTCAATTCTTTGTGTTCCTTGTGCTTCCCTGTCCTCCACTGGAAGTTCTTTCAAGGATCATGTGATTTCTGCGGTGGACTAATAAGATTGAATTGGTGCGAGTTGGCTTCTCGTCGATCTTCTCCACGTGCAGACGGAGGGGGAGAGAGTGGCAGGAGAACACCTGCAAGCGGATTAATGAGGGAGAGACTGCTCTCCGAGCTGCCCATCCTACTCCCGCTAATTAATCCTGCTGGTCATTAGCAATAACGGTTAGCTCCATTCAAATAGCAGGCATTTTATGTTATCTCCATACTGAAACTTGCAGAGAGACTGCACCCTGATTAACATTCAGGCTGAAATGATGATGAAAACCATAAGTTGAAAATACCTAAAGACAATATTATGAAGATTTTTGGCTATTTTTGAACTATTGAAATTTTGGGTTATATGGAAAAGAGTCCCAAAAAGTCCTAGGAATTAAGAATAACACAACAGACAAGAATATCCATAGTTTAAAAAGAGATTTGCGGAAGTCTCACGGATGTGAAAAACATGGCTATTTCCGTTTGTATGTATGTATGTGTGCATGATAGGATTTAAATAGATCTCTTAACACCCCCCTACACACAGTACACACTTTCTCTATATGCTAGCCTTATTCCTGTGCTCATGTCAGATGAGAAGCAACTCCACACGGAGAAGAGGAAGAATGAGAAAGGACTCGTGAGGGAGAGACTGAAGCGGTGAGGGAGGGAGTCGTCACACAGAGCGCTTCCTAAAATCATGTTACTGTGTCATTATCCCACCTCTGCTCTCTTCCCAGCAATCATATTTGGAGAACATCTTTCAGGAGCTCTCAGTGCCACAACAACTGGTAAGCATGGCTAATGGAAATTTAATCAGTGACAAGAGTGAAGAATCAGTCATAATGCATGTCAAACTGAATGCACCCCGATAAGGAATAACAGAGAGATGCAAATAGTGGTTAAGGGAGGCTTTGCTGACAGACTGATAATGCCCTCGTACTTCCTGCGGCAAGCGCCGAAGGCTGTTTTATGTTTTGGAGTGTTTTATTTAGAGCGTGGTTTATGAAAGTTTTTTTTTTTTTCTTCCCCCTCATTGATTTTAATGCTGCAAATATGAGCACTCCAGCAAAACCAGAAGGCACAAGGATGCAAATAGCCCTCTGTTTATGTTTTTTCATTAAAGCAATAAGAGCCAATCTAATTAGGATGTCAAGATTTCAAGCAGTTGTTCCTTGGCTGCTTGTTTGTTTGATCAGTTGGTTTTCATTTTTCATACTTTCTCCAGGCAGAACCTTGTAAGATTAAACCAATAAATTGCTTGCAAAACTTGGGGTTAAATTGACTACACATGACAAAACCTAAACAAATCCCTCTTATCCGTTTCAACTTCCCCACTGGTAAACAGAGCGCTATCTTGTTCCACCAAAGAATTGCCATGAGCAAGACGGCGCACAAAAACCCAATCTACAAAGGAACAAAACTGGGATGCTTCACCAGCACACCACGCATCCTCAGTGTCTCAACTTACCCACGAAGCAGGTTTCTTAAGGCTAGAATCATGCAAGCGCTCAATAAGAGTCAGGCTTCAGTGAGTATGAAATGTATTTAACCCTTTCTGTCAATGTGCTTTGATCCTGTGAGGTGTGGCATGTTTCATTTGAACATTGCTAAAACGTGGTTAACTATGCAATGCAACAACCCTGTAAGTACAAATGTGAAACAGGACATTGGTAACAACACTTTTTTTCACTTCACTAAGTACTTGTGTGACAGAAATTATAAAACTACATTTTGTAACAACAATATAAGAGTAACTGAAACAAACTGATCCAGGGAGTGGAGATGGATAGGTTCAGGGATATGTAAAGTGGGAGGGGTTGGATCTGGATTTGGTGGAGCACTGTAATACCTGTGTACTTACATAGTAACTCCTCAGGAACTGCCCACTTAATATAAAGTGTAACATTCTGGACACCAACGACAATTTATATGTTAACCCTAACTTACTGACTGCTGCTGTGTAACATAATAGGGGACTTCACTATTGTTACTGTTTTAAAAAAAAATGAAAAACATAATAGGCTGTGTGTGTGTATGTCTTAATGGATGTAATCCATTTTTAACCTTTTTGTTCTTTTGTGAAGCTCCACCTTCACAGCACTATCAATATTGCTCAAGTTCCCCCTTAATCAACTAAACTTAACTGAAAGCTATCAAATGTTTTACAATTATAGATTGGGTGCGGGTTGATTCCTCTTCTGTTAATGAGACACCTGAGCTTATACGTCTATCGCAAGCTTTGTCAGTTCTGGGGGCAATCACTTACTTCAGAAAGACCTAACAACCTGCTTAAGTACTCTCTGGGGTACGTGTACCTCTGATTGGGAATCACAGCTTAAGCCCGAAAAAGAGTTTGCAGACTATACGCTTGATCTTCTTTATAATTAGATGCTACCCCAACCCGTAATGATGGCAAACTGTACTGTGTAAATTATCACTCACAAATCATCTGCAGCAAATAGGAAAATATGAAATGAAAAAAATGGGAGGAGGGTCACCTCCTCCTGCACTGTGGCATAGGAGAAGATCCAGGAATAAGGAATATTGTGGTTTTAGCTCCTCCAAACAAAGCTCTCGAGTAAGTTCATATTTATTAATTGAGCATATGGCTGTGTAATCTGCAGTTCAGGAAATGATGTGATGTTGGTGGCAGTTTCACAAATTGAGGTGAGTTTCCGGCCAGGAGACAATACACAATGAATGAATCATAACCTGCTATTGGCAGTATTTTAATTGCATGGCTTATTTTGTTATTAGGCTGACCTTGTATATTTTTCCAGCAATGTGAAATGCAGTGAAGACTTAATTGCTTGTGGTTTTATTGAACTTTAAGTGTAATACTATATGATGATGGCACCTCTAACAGCTGCGCCAGTTGGGTTGTCAGGGGCTAATGGTATCAGCCAATGTCTGGGTGTCAGATTAGTCAAAGACAAACGAGCTGTACATAGTCCTACCTCTGCAGTGAGACTGTAAGTGCCTGTAAGTTTCTGTTAACATAATTATCACTTATAGCCAGTGTATTAAACCAATTTTTCCTATGGTTTTATTTAAGCCCACCTGACTTTCTTTCAAATTAATTAAACGTACTTTTAAAATCCATATATCACTGGTTCAAAAGCTTATGGGGCCAGTAAGATTGATTGATTGACTGGTTTAAAGAAGTTGATACTTTGATTCAGCAGGGATGCATTAAATTGACTAGACTGATGTTTACATTGTTACGGGAGATTTCTATATTCTTCAAAGAATCAAAAAATGTGCTGCAAAGATTTTAAGTTAGAATAGGTCAAACTTGTTAACTTTGACTTTTCCCTCAATAAATTCCTAATTTGCTGCTTGTTAATAGCTAGTAAGGTAGTTGTTAAGTTTAGGTATTTGGTAGGATTAGGGATGTAGAATAAGGTCATGAAGAATAAGTCATTAAAATGTGCTTAATTACTACTAGTAAATGCCTAATATTCTAGTAATATGCATGCTAATAAGCAACTAATAGGTCTAACCATAATATAAAATGTTACTGAGGAAACGTTACTTGAGCAACATATCAGAAGAATCATGTGACACTGAGAACTGAATGACTGCTGACATTTCACCTATGCTATCCCATATACAATAAATTACATTTTAAAATATAAAAGCATTTATTTTAAACGTACACAAAATTACTTGTTTATATTTACAATCAAGCAATACCATTAAAAAATCTTACCGACACCAAACTTTTTAACAATGGCGCTCGTTTTTTTTTTTTTGTTGTTGTTGTTTTTTTTGCATGTTTTGGGGTGAGACATTATTAAATATAGCACTGTGCATAACATTAAAACATATCCACGTCCGCCACACTGAGAATCCAGAGCTGGCTCAAGCTAAACTCAAGCTTACCCAGGTAGCCACTTAAACCTGCTTCGTGACAATATGTTTGAATAGACACCAAAAGCATTTCACCCTGCACTCTAACCGTAATGAGCCTCTATTTCAGGTTGATTATGTCTCTTCTCTTGATATATGCAGAATCTTCCCATGCAGTCACCGTATGGCCATTGAGCAGGGATGCCCTCCACATTAGAAGTAATTCACACTTCAACTTCAGTCAAGCACCATCAGCGGCTAAAACCCTGGATTGCCTGTGAATAAAATCATAGTCATGACAACTGTGCAAAATGTCGCCTCGGTAACGTTAAGCTGTATTCATAGTTCTTCCAACCAAGTGCACTGCTTACGGATTCAATGAATATGTTTAACACAGCTCTGTAAACTGTCAAGGGCTGGATTGCAACAGATCCACAAAGTTTAGTAGTTGTGTGTGGAAATAGGACAGCATTAAACAACACAATATTTAAAGTTGTTTTTTTTTATATAATCAGGATTATGGAGTCTGGATGAAACCAAATGTGTCCTGTTGGATTTATCCATGTCCCTCACTGTGACTTAATCTAGGTTGATTCATTAAATATAACGTGGTATTTTCTAACATAATCTTCTGCCCTTTTGTTTAACCACAGTCTGTGGGTAGAAGGTCATAATGTAGGATAAATCTGATAGATTCTGATCACTGCTATTTTTGTGCCAATAACCTGCTATAAATGCCATGTGAATCTCTCAAGAAATGCAGGAAAATACGTAAAATTTTATATAGGGCAAATGAGCTCCAATAAAAACACCAGAGGTCTTCACTACTTGTTTGATTTAATTTGAAGTGATTGAAAAATAAATATATTACTGTTATGTAATGTAATAAATCTAATAATATAAATTATAATTTTACCTTTGTATTTTTATTTGATCTTAAAAGTCAGTTTTTGATGCATTTATATTAAAACACAGAATTTAAAAACATTAAAGCAGTCAAAACACATTTCATAGGGAATTATTATCCTGTAAAAAATTTTTGTAGATTATTCAATTAAAGTTTTCAACATTTAAGCTAAATAAACCCTAAATATAGTATTACTACTGGACATCATGGGCCTAAAATGGAAGGTGGCGATATTTCTCAGCCTGGAGACAATCCGGACCCAGATGGGATAGAAATTGCCACAACCCGCCGATTCGCTGTGACAGAGCTGAATGAGTCCCGTGCCACCAGAAAGCCTCGCCGTACCCGAGCAGCAGACAGATCCCAATCCGCGAATTCCATATCCAGAGTTTCGGCCAGGACCACTGATCCCGTTTCCCACAGATTCCAATCCACGCTTTCCAAGTTTGGTTCCGGTGTTTCGGCCAGGAGCGCCAATCCAGTTCCCAGCGGATTACAGTTTTACACTCTGGATATAGAGTGTGGACTTGAATTGTCGGTCCAGTCACCCGCGGATTCCAGTCCGCAATTCCACACTCTGGATTTAAAGTGTGGATCTGAAAAATTGATCCAGTCAACCGTGAATTCCAGTCCACAATTTCACACTGTAAACTGATGTAGAGTGTGGTGAGCAATTGTCGGGTACCAGCCCCGAATCACGGTCAAGGGAACCGTTCTCAGGTCCAGTGTCCAAATCACGGCCAGGAGTGCCGTTGTTTAGGGTCCTAGCCCCGAATCCAGGCCTGAAAAGTCCCCAGACTGCTCCTCCCCAATAACAGGGCCGATACAGGTGGGATACCTCCCCAAGATTTTTTTTTGGGGGGGTAGGTGTGCCTGGGTCATGATGGGGAGGGGTGAGATGGGGATCGAACCATGTCCGGCCAAGGCTCCAGACTCTGCCTCTTCCAGCCTTCAGGGCAACCACCCACCCACCCTCGATGTCATGTAAACGGTGTGGGGTCACTCCTGGTCGGGGAGGGGGAGATTATGTAACGTATCTGTCCTGTCATGTTTCATGCCTTGTCTGTCTGTTTTGGTTTCGGTTTGAGTTTCACATGTGTCTGGCCTTATTTGGAGTTTCCTGTCCCAGCCATGTGTTACAGGTGTTCCTAGTTTCCCTAATGTTCTACTGTGTATTTAATCCATGTCTTTTGAGTTCTCCCCTGTCGGATGTTAATGTTGACGTGTCCCTTGTCTTCGTTGTTCACTCGTTCTGTTTTATATTCTATTTCTATTCTATTCTAAGTTTTAATAAATGTGTCATCGTTTTCACTCTCACTTCCTCAATCCCTTCACCGGACCATTCTGCAGTCAGCCATCGCGACAGTAGCATATAAGCTTGTTTAGGGAAATAAATAATTACTATTAATTATGATTATTTGCCATTGGTGTAAATTCACATAAACTCTAAGAAGGGATATTTTTGTGGCCACAGAAAAATACCTTCTTACAGTATCACTGCATTAGAGCATGTAGCAAGGGTCGAAATCATAAATGGACATTCATTTGCAAGGCAGAATCATTTGTGCAAAAGTTTAATTAACACTACGTTAACTTACATGACTGAAAACACAAGTATAAACACACTCACACATGGGGACAGTGCAAAGAAGGCTTAAGGGTAAACCATTCGGAAAAGCCTAAATTGAAGTTATGAGTCAGTTGACACCTGTAAAACCATCAGTGCTTTTAGTTTTCAGTGCGTAACTTATAGTTACTTTTTTAGGGAGTAGCGCAATATTGTAATGCATTACTTTTAAAAGCAACTTTCCCCAACACTGGTCCCGGGTCTTAACCAGGAGACGAGAGAGATAGTGGGGGTCCAGCACCCAGAAAAAATAAAAAGGGCCATGCTTTTGAAACATGTTGAGGTCACACCTCTTGAGGGTCAAAGAGCCAATCGTGTGTCAATTCTTTGGAGGGAACTTTACACAGTAGCTCTTTGTTTCTAAGCATGGTGATTTGCATATGCACTGGATTAGCTGATCTACAAATTAGAAGAGATTCTTAAAACACACAATGTTGCAAAGATATCAACATATAACATACACTCTCAATTAGATAGTCTGAAGACAAGTCCTTAGACACCAAACGCGAAATGTGTTGATATAATGAGGTGATATTAGCTAGTGATCTATCATAAACATGCATAAAACAGTATACCATACACAAGACGATATACAAGCACAATAACAATATACACAATGACCTGAAGGATATGTGTTTACTCAAAGAAAGTTTTCCTGTGAATACATTTAGGGAAAAGTCCATTGTCTTTTTAAAAGGGAGAACTAGTCAGAGTAGCTTTGCCATGGAATCAGAGGCCTGTTTTGCCTTCCTGAGGTGTTAGCTGCCTTTCGGAGGAACGATCCACAGACCCTCATAGTGTAGTTTGAGTTACCCATTGGGCTGGTAAAGTGGTATTAAAGATTATTTGTTAAATGTAACAAATAGTTTGTGCCTGATTGGTCCAAATGCTACAAGAGAAAGACACTGTTTTGTTGCTAACTGGGCCAGACGAATCCTTGGTTTTCACATCACAAAAGAGCATATCTTAGTAAAACTGCTCTTAACAAGTGAGATAAAGCAACTAGAAGTCTCGTGAAGTATACCTTTTTAGAATCAAATGCTCTCTTCAGAAGCAGCTGTTGATGTTATTTCCCAGGTATAGTTGTTTCAGAGAGTATCTCACACTGTCATTAACACTAATGGAGCTGTCACACTGACTGCAAAAGTGGCCCTGGAGTCACTAGCATGCTCAATGCATAGCTCTAAGCCTGTCTGACTTTTATTGTCTGTTTTGTTGCTGACGTACAATTACTTACCGACTTCCAGTCAAGTGATGTGCACATGTTTACAGAATTGCATCTGTGGTGCCACAATGGCGTCAATAATCTATAGTTGCTTTCTTCCTCCCAAGAGCTAAAATAGCTTGGTTGCTCTTATGTTGAATTTGCCAACCTTTCCTTTAACACACTCTTTTTTTCTTTTCTTTATTTCTTTTCTACCTTCTGGCACTAAACAAATTTCAACCTCAATGCAGACCAAATTGATTTATGTCAACAATATGGATGGGGATTCTCTAGACGTAATCCTGCCCTCTTTCTGAGGAAAGCTCAAGGTTTCCCCTTATTCTAGGAAGTCTTATAATACGTAGATTTGATTCATACGTTTTCTCATCTGATTTGCCAGTATGCACTCGTTTATCTCTATTAATATAAGGACATAGATGCGGCCATTGTGACATGGAAAAATTTATATAAGATGAATATCCCAGCAACATCATTCAGCTAGAAACAGTATCACTAACATATGGAGTCCTGCTGAAATTAGCTAAAATGAATGTTTTTTATGTTATTCTCACACCGACATATGTTTCTCTGTTTTCTATAAAATAACCCTGTCACTAATCACATAAAGTTCTTAGAAACAATTTCTAGTGATATATGTATAGCGTTGGCTTCAAAACAGATTTAAAGCCAGTATTTTATATTTACTGTATATTAGGTATAGTTTTAATGTTTAAATTCATATATTATGTAATTATCTTTTAGTATATGTATAGCGTTTTTACATATGTTGTTAGAAATTGTTGTTTTAAAAGTACAATTTTTATGGCTTTGCTTGTTGGCTTCTACTTTTTCATGGTTTCATTATTTATTTAATCTTTAGATTACCTAAAAAGCCTATAATATGCTGTTTAATGGCAGTCTCTGTTGTAACAACAGAGACCATAATGTGTCAACAAAAGGTCAAAATGTGTTCAATGAACTCTTATCTCTTTTTCTGGGTAGAAATCAGTTGTTCAATACATTGTGAGTTCAGTAGCTTTTGTAGCATAGACGTTAAAGTATGGACCTATTCAGAAATTGATTTTTGCAGAGAAATATCTGCCTGAGTAAAACGTGTGACAATTAGCCCCGGTCTGCTCTACTTTATGAGGTAAAGAGGTGTAAAAGCATGAATTCTCAATGCTTTAATTCATTTTAAGCATGTAGAAAATTTAAATTAGCAATCATAATAAATATACCTGATAAAATATGCTCAGTTTCGCAATCTCGAGACACAATTATTATAATGATATTTAAATTTTCTTTGACAGAATTTTTCAATCATGCCTTTAGGGACATCTACCATCCGTTTCAGCAACAGTGAACAAAAAAAAAACATTTTTGCTAATTTATTTCAGGAATGTCTCCAGGGAGATTTGAAAATGACTACATTTCCTTTTTGCTACCAAAGGCTCTGTGTATTGGAAAGTCATCCATTTCAATGGCTTTATTTTCCCGGTGTTAACTCAGGCCATCCGTATGCAGAAAAACACTCTGTGAAATAAATGTCACACTTTAATGAAAGATAAAGGCTTAAAGTAGTGAAACAATAAGATCCATCATTGTGACAGATGAGAGACAGAGAGATTAACATTCTTCGCCAAGAGATTACATCACAATGAATGAACCCACAGTGGTGTTTTTTTTTTTTCTCAGCCACACAGTAAAAAAAGTGGTAATGGTAAAGTGGGATCTAGTGCATAGAGAAAAGAGTTTAGCCTAGGCTCTGTCACACAGCAGACATTGATTTGTGGAGAGTTCAATATTGTTATCATTTTACTGTGTTTTAATCTCGGTCTGGAGTGGGCGATAGCCATCTGAAACACTTTCAAACAAATCCGAATGCATCCTCCCAGCGCTATGGATATTTCCCAAGGTCATCGTTCCTCAGACGCCACCCGGCATTTCAGAAAACACCTGCTGCTGAAAATATTAATGCAGCCACACTATAATAAAAGTACATTCAAATCTGCTGGCTGTCCATTCTTATTCAACGGTAATGGGTTTGACTTGTTATCTTTGTGAAACTGCACCACCTGATCCAATTACTCGGAGAGACCCTGCTTTTCCTTTTTATCCATTCGGAAAACTGTATTGTCAAAGACTAACCCCAACATTTAAAAAAATGCACAGCCGAAGAGCAAGATGAAGCATGGACGACGGCGACCACAACAATCCTAATATTCACACTGCATCATCTGGACTATAAATGATACTTGAGGGAATAAATTGGATTTGAGCTCTGCTAACACAAACGAGAAGTAATTTATTGCCATTGCACATAGTTTTCGCAATTTACGCAGTTTGTGTAGACATTACATCAGATTTATAATGTCTGTCTCTGCTTAACTTAATATTAGCAATGCAGAGGTAGTACAGAGGACATAAATCAGTGCACTGGTGATCAAACATACGACACTTCCTGAAACAGTCTGTTCATCCGAGCCAGCTTCTGCTGCCCTCTCAGGGAAAGCTTGGCGTTGAAGTCATCTGATATAGGCCCACATGCATGTTGTTATGTAACTGATGTTATGGTCTCAAAATTCACTTTATCCTGTGACCCTAACCGCAAAAGCCCATGTGCTTACACAGCAAAGATGAGTCATGATTCTTCAACCTCCATTATAATGTAAAGAGGATTTGCTGTTGCATGTGTAGTACTGTATGTGTATTTCTTCCCAGGCACTGCTAGGGACTTTTAAACGAGGGCAGCAGGATTTTAAAGCTTTAAAACATCATCAACCTCAGGAGTTCAGATGTTTTAAGCCCCGTTCACACTGAGAACGTATGTTCATACTAATCTCATCTTATCTTGTGTGTTACAGTCTTCATTTAGCTAACTGTTATTTGCTAATATTTTACATTTTAAAATCTCTCATTTAAACAGGTAAGTGTTATGTCTTTAAAATATAGTTAAATGAGAATTATAAATGAATTATTATTATCGATATAAGTTTGTGGTATGATTGTCGTTGTTGTCAAAGATAAAAAAAACTCAATAGCTTGATCATTTGCAGTTACTTAAATCTGGTAAATGATTTTTAGATGATTACAATTAGTGATTTTATAATCAGAATTTAAGATGTAAAAAACAACATCAAATGTATTTACAGAAAAATTATGATTAAACGAGTACAATGTAAATAAACTGCTTGTTAATTTTGCATTAATTTAGAAAGTCAGTGTAATTACTGCATATTTATGATTATGTGTTATGATCGTACTTTAGTGTGAGATACAATTTACACTATTAACAAACTTTTAATTACAGTATGACTTTTGCCTCAATAAACTCCTAATTCGCTGCTTATTAATAGAAGTATATTGTTAAGGATTGAGTAGGATTAGGGATGTAAAATATGGTCATGTAGAATAAGTGCTTTATAAGTACTAATTACAGTTGATATGTTAATAATAGGCAATCTAATAAGTAACCAGTTAATAGTGGAATTGGTCCCTATACTAAAGTGTTAATGAGGTGGTTAATTATGAAAACTACATAAAGTACTTACCATGCTAAGTTAATTTTATGTTATATAATAGTATAATAGTTATATTATACTATTATATAAGAGGAATACAATTCCTCACAAAAGAATTTAAACAAAAAACATTGTATTTGTGCCTCTAATTCTTTTTTATAAAGGTCAAGTGGCACCAAAGTGTATCGTGTGGAAAGTGCCTCCAGCTGCGACTTAGATCTTATGAAATGTATTAAAAATGGCTGAGAAAAATATCTCGAAAAGATAAAATTGTATACAGTGTGTGCATCTTTTCTGATGTCGTTTCGTCATGTATTCAGAGCGGATAAGCCGAGCTGCACTACCCCTGCAAATGAGCTCTATCTAGATGTATAAAAATGCCCCTTGAGGAAATAAACATGCTAAACAGGATTGCGTTTCAAGTGCAGTTGATGCTATTGTTTTGGCCTCTCTTGACTGAAATTATCTAGACGGAGCAGTGCACCTTTCAAGACATCGCCCGTCTAAAATGTACTGACAGAGAGGTAAGCCCTAAGGCTAACAAACCATCACTAACAAGCCAAACCTTCACTCCACTTTTCGGCTGACTCTTGTCCTTTCTTCCATTTTCCCCAGCTGTGTCATCTCGACATCACAGGACTTGACATTTGCACAGGTAATATAATGAGACCTGTTCCTGTTATTGGGAAACTAATGCATTTTGAGCTTGGGCTATTTTTTACTTGACATTTACATACATTAATACCTGATTAGCTCTCGTTTTCAATGCCAGCTTGCATTTTGAGCCCATATGGAAATAGCATTTTATTTCTTCCGACATTTTTACACTTTTTTTTTAATTACTCCAGCACTAAATCTAATGCAAAGTGTTTATGGCATGAGCATTTAGAAGGCTCTTGCAAGGAGAGATTAGCTTTGCCGAATTACCGATCAAGCAATCTGAACCCTGATCTCTGTTTATGAGCTAGCAGCGCTGTACGTCTGACGTTTTTTAAAGATGTAGCGGCCGATAGAGATCAGATTCTTTCTCTGTCATGCCGGCTCTTAAGAACATCAAGGCCATATCAGCTATCATATCGCTTCATATTTTTAAAACCAATTTCATCTCAAAAGAAGTGCGTCAGCGTTGCGTTTTTTTTTTTTTTCAGATCTGTGCCGAATTCCTTCAGTCTTGTACGGTATAATAAGGTCACGTTTGCCAAATGGTTTTAAAAAAAGCCTCTTCTACTGAAATCTGTCAAAGCTAGTTAAATGTCAGGCTCTTCAGTGATGTTTCCGTTTTTCACTTTTCGTTCAGTAACGCTTTGCAAATATTTTCCCAATCGGGTTCAATTAGCCATCAAACCCTGAGTGCACCTTCATTGATAGTTGAATACATTTTCAATAATCTCTGAGGCAACTAATCCTATCAAATGTATTAATTTGCTCCTCGTGTGAGCCCAATGCGCTGATCTTTTTTAATTAGTGAGTAATTGGTTCTTAATGTGATGTAGTAAGAGAGCCATTGAATGTGGCGCCGTGAGGGGACGGCGGCATAGATTCCATTGTGCATGAATGAATAACGCCATTGATCCGTCAGGCTTGTGACAGCCAGTCAGCTTGGGCAAGGGAGTCAAAAGCATGTTTGTATGCCAGTCGTCTGAACATTAGTGTGGCTTGTAATCAGGTGGAATCTAATTAACCTTTTCTCCGTAATGATTGCTAAAGTGACTCTCGCGACAAAGGATACTCGCTGACGACAGCGTGGCCACTTTTGAACTGAGAAGGTGCCAGTGAAGTACTGTATCTGAGGGTTGCAAAACGTATATGAGCCAGTGACTGTGAAATCTCTCGGCACTTGGAAACAGTGGCGAGTGAAAATCATTGACTTAAATGCTAATTTACTGCTTCAAATGATTCATTCGGCTCACGAGCGGAGCGTAGAGACACTCTGCGGTCATCAGTCATGCTTAGTTCTTTTAGTCAGTCTGAAATTATCTACACAAACAACTTGTAATGACATCTAATGGAATAGAATAACGCTGGGGTAAGAGTATTATTGATCCAATTCCACTGATTCATTTCATAAGTATAGATTATTGCTTGTAAACTCCTGCTTTGTGATATCCCCTTGTTCGTATTCGCAGTAACTAGGGCAAATTCTCAAAGCCTGCGATAATAGTTTGGACACAAGAAGAGGATAATGAAGGCCGGTGGCACATGATCTGACTACCTTAGAGTGATTTCCTTTAATAAGAAGCAAATCTGTGTTTCTCACTTCCACTCTCTCTTGGATGAACATGACCTGTCGAATCGCTCAGCTTCCGCAGTCTGACAATATAATTTATACCTTGGAACGGTAATTTCTTAGATGCAGTCGCGAGTCTGAAATACAAATTAGGAGCAGGCGTGCGATTAACTCCAATCACAAACACTTGTGGTAGGCCATCTGAAGTGAAAATCCTTCCCTCGGTAATCAAACCAAATAATCCACACGGCACAATAGCCAGCTTCCTGCTTTCCTTAACCCTAAACGGCAATGAAATGACAGGTGAAATCGGAAAGCGCTAACTAGTCATTAGCATATACGCCGAGGGTGGATTTGCAAAGCCTCTCTTGTGTGCCGTTGGTTCGCCTACTCCATCTGCCCGCTTCCGTCTCGGCTGCTTTAATGGCTGTATAAAAGTATGAAAAAGAGCACAGTGACAGTTCCAAAGTAGATCCCCCACCCTCCTTTCCCCCTCGGAGCGATTAAAGAGCCAATGTGAGGTGGTGACAGTTCTGGCTTTTGATCATGTTGCCTGTCAGAGGAGTGTTGACTGGTGGGGAGTCTGGCCAGGTAGTAGGGGCACATCATGAGGCAAGGAGAAAGAAAGACTTTAGCAAATCAATGCTTGCAGCTCTTGAGAGTTAAGACAATGGGTATTCTTTGAGATTTGGTTTACGATCGACTGGATTGTGTTCACTTGGCTAATATTCAGCACATTTTAACATCCGGGTTGAAAGCAGCGTAATGTAATATATAATGATATATATTGTTTGTGGTTTGGGTTTGGAATACCTAGCAGTTGTGTTCGGTTTCATGAATTGGAAGACATTAATCATACCTAATGCTTTCATAATATGTGACACTAAGCCGAGAAAGTAAATACAAATGAGAGGATGTAGCCAGCATGGGTGGCTGCTGGATTCAGCTACTCATTATAATATCAATGTGAAAGGAAATTCAATGTGGTAATAAAAAGTAGACAGAGAAAAATAATAGTATTCTGAAATGAATAATTGATGCGGGCTATACGAAGATGCTGTAATGTGTTCGCTTATTTCAACAGCCGGTCTGCAATATAGGCGAGAATGCAATGAGGCAAATTTCTGATGCGATTAATTGTCTTGTTTCTAATAACATTGGTGTCTGCATGTACATGATGTTTGTGAGTAACATGTTCTGAGCTACAGTATGTGAAGTGTGCATGAAACGCAATGAATTATTACTCATCTCGTTTTGGGTCAGTTCTAATAGAATACAGCAGGGGAAAAACAATGCTGTATGCTAATATTACAACTCAACTAACCCTGGAGTCATGCTCAGAAAAGATTTTTCATTCCTTTTTGTTGTTGAGCAATCAGATTCTACAGCATTTTGCTCCCAATTCATCTGTAACTTGATATTAGCTTGGCAGATACCAACATCTGGCAAGCCCTCATCACGTAAAATACAACCCTGACCACATGAACCCAAATATAATCAGCTCATACCACTAAAATATTAGATTTTAATTATATTATTAATTTTGCATCTGTATGCTGCATGTATGAAGATGTATTCGATGAACATCTTTTAGGTTGAAGGGAAACATCAGATAAAAGACCTTTTGTGCTTTCGCCATTTTAAAAAAAGCTTTCTCGTAGAATCCCATCTCTTATTATTTTGAAGAAAGCGCCCAAACAAAATTACATCTCACATAAAAGGCCAGATATAAAATGCTGGCCTCCTATTCTGACTGCTTTTTTTCTTCCATTCATCAGGGTTTTTAATGTAATCTGCAGAAATCAGCTACGGTGTGTCTGGAATTCGCACTCTCTTTCATAGAGGTTGAGAAAACCTCCACTAAAATGGGGAGAAAGAGTGTCTTGTCATGTCTAAACGAGCTAAAAGCATGTATTTAATTTCCCTCTGAAATGAAAGAAAGTAAGAAGTAAAAGACTGTCTCCAAAGGTCACACTTGTTTTAGCAATTTCCAGAGAGATTAAAACTATGTCACTTATTGTACTAAAACTCCATTATATTATGGCATCATTGCAACACCCCATTAATCTCATGCATTAGGCTCCCTATAAATGCAAGATGTTGTGCTGTTAGTCTGAGAGCGTCTTCCCCACAACACAAGTTACTTTACAGCTCTTGTCTGAACATGTACCCCCATAACTATCAAGGCATGAAAGAGACAATAAAAATCACAAGTTGAATGAAGATGATGAAACGGCACTGTTTAGCGTGATGGGATTTAAAAACTGCATTCTGACACAAGCCCCTCTGTGCTCCGGTGGGTAATTAGAAAGTGTGCACTACAGTCGCGCAAATTAAAAAATAAATAAATAAGCGGAGGGTAGAAGCTTGGCATGGTTCCCCAGGGTATCCATTAAAGAATGTTTTCTTGAATTGAGGTTAGGTGCATTGATCTCTGTCGAGACTGGCGAAGCTGGGAGTTAACGTTCCTGGCTGCAAGCATGACTCATTTCATACATTATTCCAATTAAATCGCTGTGAATCACGGCCTCTTGGGCTGGGAATGTACCGAACTCATCACAATGGCCCCTGTCACTTTCCGGTCATATTTCTCATATTCGGCATGAAAGACAGTTGAGTATATTAAAATGAACAGAAAGAATAATGCTCTCCCTATTCTTTTTATAAAACATTTTTGTCGTCTTATCATAGCTCGCTACTAGAAAATGTCTGCTTGGATTTTGTACAAGCATCAGTTTTGTCTTGATGGATGGTTTTTGGTGTAAAACAGACATGTAATTTGTAATGTGTGATGCAACAAGGTTATTTAGCTAGTAATACTATGTGCTGTGTGTTGCTGGAAGAACTCGGTCGGTTATTAGGTGAAGGACATTCAAGACACGTTCTCAGGCTATTCATGGAGATATCAGTCATCTTTTTTTCTGTTAAGCAGTTACATATTATATCATCTGAGGCAATTGTATATAAGTGTCTCTTAAACAACAATCTGATTGCCTTCTGGAGGCCTCAACCTGGTTAAAATCAATTGCTTTATGGCATATTTTCAGTGCTATGCCAAAAACGTGCCAATTTCACAGAAAACTGCCTTGGGTAGCATTTATTTACTGCAAACCTGAGCACCTGTCCTCTGGAGATAAGTGCCAATATGTACTTTTTCAAAATCCTTAAGCATTTGTAAAACATGTCAGACTAGATTTTTCTATTTTCTTCAGTGTAGTTAAACAAACTATTTGCCCTTTCGCCCTAGTTTTGCTTATCTTTAAGTGAAATATGATGACTCAATATGGGCACTTCGTTCTCAGAGGCTTTTTCCACTTAGAAATTCATGATCATTTATTTAACCTAAACACTTTTGCCGCTGCTGCTGCTAAGCATACTCTGGTCTGGCAGCAATCATCAATTTGATAATTGATCCAGTTTAAATTTTTAAAGAATAAGACTGGTAAACAACATAAAGATTGCTGCAGTGGATGTAAAATAAAATGTAAGCATTTGACACCAAGCTATATTTCACTTAGCCAATTTACTTTAATATTTAAATATACAAAATGTATTATTTTCAATAAAAACTAATGTTTTTAAAATAATATTTTATTCAATATATTTTATACATGTATGCATTAAATGTGTGATTTGCTTTTTTATGGATTGAAAATTGTCTAGACGAGACATAATCTTTTTTTGTATTATTCATTTCAAATATGTAGACATATTAATTTGTTTAAGATAAAATGCATTAGGTATACACATCTTGTGCTAAGATAAATCTGTCCAGCATTATGTCAATACTCTACAAGGTTTTGCAGTTTCATTCAGTTCGCATAATCAGGTCATTTTCTGAACACAAGTCCTCAGCAAAACTGAATCTTTAGAGGCGAATATTTATTATGTTAGCTTGTCATGCAACATTCAGAAGTACTGTGCATGCCTGACTTTTATAGATGCTTAAGTCATCAAACTTGCTCTCTTGAAAGCTGCCAATTTTGTCTTCCTCTTAAGAAGTGCTAATCAGACAGCCACAGTAGTATGTGGAGAAAAATCGATGACATTTAAAATGCTAGTTTTAGTGCTGAGGTGCTGTAATTTTGTCATCCAAACCACTCTGACACTGATTACACTAACAGTGAACAAAAACCTGAAAACCACATTGTAATTCTCTTTAACCTGGTTAAAATATGGAACACATTATATTTTAGAATTTCCATTCAGTTTTGTTTGCCTTTTAACAGTCTGCAACATTAAAAGCTGATGTATCATCAAAAAAGCCTTAACAAATGTTTACACCAAGAGCATTTACAAAGTAATCCAATCAATCCTTCTAATGTGCAAATAATGCCCTGTAATTAGTGAACTTTTATCAAATAGCTTCCAGTTTATTTCTACCAAAACAAAGGCAAGTTGTCACCCATTTTACTCAAGTGACTCCATTTCTGGCTAACGTTATTTTTGAATGTCAGTGTTGCTACATACATTGACTATAAAAACAACTATTGAACATTTCCACTGCTATTGCTCAGGAAAACAGATGGAGTTCGTTGAACATTTCAAGAAAACATTCCTCAGTAGAAGAGAATGCATGCTGTCACACTGTATGGGGGTAAGTTGTCACAGTGGAACCTGTTATTAAACTGTCAGTTATGAGCGTTTTTGGGCTAAATCTAAACAGTAAAACAATTTTGGAACTCTAACATACAGAAATGTCAAGCCACTGTTAAGACCAACAAAAAATGGAGATGAATAACTGTAAAATAATATTTAAGGTCATATAGCTTTTTTTGAGGAGTTTCTCTATTTATAAATTGCATAATCCTTGTGACATCTCTATTTGAATTAACTAATGATCTCTTAAGCCTTTTATCATTTCAAATGTGTTACCAATTTCAATCAACTCAGAATGATTCCAATTTTAAGCCTATATATGATTCAATTTGTCTTGGGTTAGAGGGGTCACAGCGTTTTGCATGGAAAATCGGAGAGCCTTCCACAAAACATCATCTGAGGAAATCTCACTGGGATATTTATGCATTCCAAAATGCAAATGGCCTCCGCTAATTTAGTAGAACTGAAGATTATTCGATGTGGCTATAATTTTGTGAGCTCATCTCATCAGATAAAACTCTTTTTATGTAGCAGAGGGTGAAATGTGTTTTACTAACAAGCTGTTTTAAACGCTCTTTTCCAGGTCTCAGTGGTGGCAAGTGTTCCTTACAGTTCCTCAGATCTATCGATTATCTGGCTGACGAAGACATCAAGATCAGGGTGTGTGAGGAGGCCATCCTGTTTTCTGTCAGCATAAGCAGATCTTTGCATTCTTAGCCAGCGCTCATGTGTGTGCAAGTTCCCTAATGATGCCCTGCTCCTGTCACACAAACATTTAAAACAAACCACTCCGAGCAAGGGAGTGCAACTCAACACAGCTGCTCTCCTCATCTCTGATTGGCCCTGTTGCTGTTACTTGGGGAGAAACTAAATGCCATGGCTGAAAGGTGGAGAATAAATGATACAGAAGTGTCAGGAGCACCTGCACTCCAAAAGAACCTTCAAACTGTCCACCGGGATACCAAAGATTGATTCGCCAAGGCATGTTTCACCACATTTTCTTTTTTCATTCCACATTTATTTTTATTAATAAGAAGATAACAGCTCCCATATGATGCCCTAGAACTGTTTAACCGTTTGAATAATTTCAATGGCAGAATGTTTAAATTCATCACCTAAACCGCCTTTCTGTTTTAATTATCCACTCAAGGACCTTGCAACCAGGCTGTCTAATAAAATTCACAATGGATCTCTAAAGGACGACAATCCATTTTAATCCTACATGTAATTAAGACAAGGGGTTATAGGGTCAGAGCTGTTGTTGACAGGCAGACAGAAAGCTATTTCAGTTCAGCTGCCTAAGCAAAGCTTGTGTCATACCTTCAAACTAACAAAAAAATAAATAAAGCTAATATAAATTAGCATATTTTTGCATAAACCGTTTCACTTATGAAAACTTAAGATCTATAAAATATCCACAGAACCTGTTGAAAAGTCACCAAAGTGAGCGTGTAATACAAAATAGCAACTTTAATGAAGTGTATATTTGATAGATGAATTGATAGATACATTTTTTACCTTGATTGTGATTGGTCGAATAGCACCCTCCTGTCTGATCAGGAGACAAATTTCCACAGATAGATTAAGAAATGTACTCTATTTTTAGCTGTGAAATGGTGGATGTGCCGGAACGCAGCGCTCTGTTCTTCCACAGTTGTCTTTGGGGAATCAAGTCCTGCCACGGCCATAAGGGCCGCCATAGAACCCTCGCCTTGCCTTGTACACGACAAAATACGATAGTACTTATTCTGCCGTCTACACTGGATGTGACCACTGGATCAAGACCACTCGTACTGAATTGATATATCAAGTCCAGTCGGTTACCGGGAAGCCCTTGTCAGAATGTGACGTGAGACGTTGTGCGGGGCCGGTGCATCTACCCGGTGTCAATTCCAGAAACTCAGGCTATGGAGGAGTATATAAAAGAGGCACTTCAACACGGTTATATCCACCCATCAACTTCCCCTGCTGCTTTCAGCTTCTTTTTCGTGGCAAAGAAGGATGATAGACTCCGTCTGTGCATCGACTACAGAGCACTGAACAAGGTTGCCATACCTTTTAAATACCCTCTGCCTCTTGTTCCTTTAGCACTAGAGAAGTTAAGGGGTGCGAAGATAGAAATCTTCACGGACACAGAGACGAATGTAAGACGGCATTCATCACTCCAACAGGGCACTACGAGTACTTGGTGATGCCATATGGATTAGCAAACGCACAATTTTCCAAGCACAAAAGAACGCATATTTTCCAAGACTTTATGCATGAGATCTTTCGTGAGTACCTACACAAATTTCTGGTCATTTATATAGATGATATTCTGATCTATTCATCCAGTCTGCAGCATGTCAAAAAGGTACTCACCAAACTCAGAGAACACCAGCTGTTTCTAAAGGCACAAAAGTGCTCGTTCCATCAGTCCTCCACCCAGTTCATGGGTTACAACACTGACCAGTCTGGGGTTAGCATGGATCTAGGGAAGGTGGAGGCCATCATCAACTGGCCAGTTCCTACCACGATAAAGGAATTACAGAGATTTGAAGGCTTCTTGAACTTTTATCTCGGGTTTATTGAAAACTATAGTAGCCTGTCTAGTCCCCTTACATCGCTCCTCAGAAGCAAGCCCAAGACACTATCCTGGAACTCTTAATCCTCATGAGCCTTCAATGCACTAAAGACTGCTTTCACCTCTGCACCCATTTTAATTCACCCAGACCCCGAGAAGCCTTTGGTAGTCGAGGTGGACGCCTTTACCACAGCACCGTCCTCACACAGCAGAAGGGGATCCTCCGTAACTTAAACCGTGTGCCTACTTTTCCAGGAAATTACGATATTGGAAACAGAGAACTACTCGCCATAAAGCTGGCCCTTGAAGAATGGAGGCAATGGTTGGAGGGGTCAATCCACCCCTTTCAGGTACTCACCAACCATAAAAATTTACAATACTTACGTGATGCTAAAAGACTCAACCCTCGGCAAGCCTGATGGGCTCTCTTTTTTACTAGGTTCCAGTTGTCTATTTCCTATCGACCTGGACCAAAGATTGTGAGAGCGGATGCTCTCTCCCGACTTCACTTACATAAGGAGGAACCTGAGAGTGTAGAGTACATCCTCCCTGAGCAAATGTTTGTGAGTCCAATCCACTGGGTGACCCCTCCAGCCGCAGCAGACCCTGCTCCAGCTCCTCCGCCGGGGTGCCCTCCAAACATCTGTTTTATTCTAGAAGCAGAACGCATTCCCCTCATCCACACTTCTCACACCTCACTGGGCACTGGGCATCCAGGGACCAACAGAACGAGCAGAAAGAGCAATTTTGGTGGCCTTGGATGGAACAAGATGTGCAAAGGTATATGAGAGGGTGTCGGGAATGTGCCATGTCAAAGATTCCCAAGCATCTAACATCTGGAAAGCTTTTACCACGTCCCACACCTAACCGCCCCTGGTCAAACCTAGGGGTCGACTTCATCACCGACCTGCCCACCTCTGGAGGTAATCCATGTATATTAGTGATTGTGGACCGATTTTCTAAGTTCTGTCGTCTTGTCCCCCTGAAACGTCTGACTTCGGCATGGGAGACGCCCAACTCCTCTTTGATCACGTATTCAGACCCTACGGATTACCTGAAGACATCGTCTCTGACAGGGGACCACAGTTCATTTTCCGGGTATGGCAGGCATTCTTCCAGCTCCTAGGTGTGACCGTTAGTCAGGGGCGGAGTGGGGCACTAAAATTCACCGGGGAAAATCTGACCGCACCGGCCCATCCCCCTTTAAGAACTGGCTGTTTTTCGTTAAGATGTGGGTGAACTGGAGCTAAGCTGTTCTTTAAAACTTCTCACTACTGGCTTGCCAGGAGGGTGCTAGTATCTAGATGCGCCTTTATTGGCCCTAACACCTCTCATCACTGAGAGACCCTCTAAGAAGGTGCACAGCCAAACTAACCGTTAGGAGGTGGCACTAACTTTTTTCACAGTTTTTTTACACACATTGTTTAAAATTTGTCATATAAGGCAATGTCAACAATTCACTCCCCTACACATCTATCTCCATAACGGTAACAGTTACACTTTTTTATAACAGGGCTGTAAATGAACCAAACCCACCCAAACTAATTTGAACATAAACACACATAACATCATTAATACAAAAACCCAACTGTCTTGCTTAAATGACACAAAAATAAGTAAAGGCTAAAGAAATACCCATAATGCACCCAGCACTGACTGCCGGGGTGGGGTGCTCATTTATTTTAAATAGACTTGACCTGCAGTCGGTTCCTTGGATAAACACATTCCCCATTCCCAAGATGCTTTGCTCTATACTACGTTAGATGTATAGATAGATAGATTATAGATACTATACTGATCCCCAAGGGGAATTCAAGAACAAACAAACAAACCAAATAGTTTTTTTTTTATTTGTGACCATGAATGTTCTGCAGGATAAGCTAACCATGACAAAGATATAGGGCGTGAGCAACTGATATAAATATTGGTTGGACGTATTGGGGAAAGAGTTTGTGGAAGTATTCGGTCACTTTTCGCGGAGAATTGAGTAATGTCAATAATTCTGATAAGCTCAGGCCGGTCACATTCGCCTCGCAGCCGCTTAATTTGTGCTCCGCTGTGTAAAACCTTCGGCCGCCCGACCTGTCCCGATTGCCACTTCACCCCTGCTGATAGTCTCTCCTCTGGCTACCATCCCCAAACCAATGGTCAAACTGAACAGAAGATCCAGGAAGTGGGGCGGTTCCTCCATACCTTCTGCCACGGTCACCAAAACACCTGTAACCAGTACCCGGGCTGGGCCGAGTATGCCCAGAACTCGCTTCGGCAGGCCACCGCTAGACTCACTCCGTTTCAATGCATACTCCCACTGAGCCTGGTGAAGAAGAACCCCCTCCTCCTATAGTCATTGAAGAGGGAAAGATCTACAAGGTCAAGGAAGCCCTGGATTCCTGGCGTCGTGGTGGTAAGCTAGAATACCTCTTGGACTGGGAAGGATATGGCTAGATATGGATATCCCTAGAAAGGATGTTTTGGATGACAAGACTGTCTTTGTTCTGCTACGAGAATTTCATGACACTCACCCTCAGCGTCCAGCACCCCGAGGTAGGGGTCGACCACCACGGCGTCGGAGGGCCCCGGCCTCGGGAGGGGGCCCTGAAGGAGGGGGTAATGTTACATCCACACCAGGCTCCACCCTCACCTCCTCACAGCGATCTCTGTCACCTGAATTCTAATCAGCCACACCCACCATCACCACCTTTTCACAATCAGCATGACCACATATAACCACACACAAGCATTCAGTCAGTGTCCAAGCTTGTATGCACGAAAGTGGACTCTAGCTACTCCATTCCTACTCAGTTATTTACCTGATATCTCATCTGTTCTCTCCTAATGTGCTCCTTGATCCTCCATGTGTCTCAAGGTCCTTGTCGTCTCTCCTCGTCCTCGTCTGGAAAGTGGTGTGTGATTGTGGTCGTCTCATCTGTCCTTCTCCAGTTCGGTACCAGCTGCAAGCAGAAAAGACTCTTTCAGTTTGATTATATGACTCCTCAGTTATCGTTTGAATATATTAACTCACCTTTGTTCTCTGTGGATTACGAACTCTTCCTGTTAATAAACATTCTTACTTACCTCATTTTCCAGTCCGCTTCCTTACACTTGTATCACATTTCTTACAATTCTCATTTATATTGTGTGTCAGTTATTGATTATATTAAGATAAATTTCAGAAGATGTGTTTATTAATATTTCTTTAATACTGTTACGGTGTTCATCTTGTCAATAAGCTGACTGTTACATCCATGCAATTTTATTTTTACTATTTAAAGGATTTTTTAAAGGAATCATGCTTGATTCTTGATGTATTTTGTCTTGGTGGTTAGAAGAAGCTTTAGGATTCAGATAATTTCAGTCCATATCCATAGTTTACATCCACGTAATTATTAATCTGCTGAGCAGTCGCCGGTATCCTGATCAATCTATCATGGTTTATTTCACAGGACTGCACATTATTCCTTACATATAATATAACTTCAGTGTTTAAAGCAGACAAAAGCAGTAGTTTCTGTGTTTAGCATTTGTTATTGGCTCCTATGCTGTGTTTTGTAGGTCAGAGAGAAAGCGATTTGAACAAAAAAAAACTGTTATGTGTAATTATTTCCATTGATCAGCTCTATTTCAAAATTCATCGAAAAGCCATTAGTTTCAAGAAATCTCTCTCTTCCCAATTCTCTCCATTCTTCAGCGCCCCCTTTAAGGAGCCATGCTCTGTATCCTAGCAACAAGGCTCACTCTCTCAAAGATCTGCAGTGGCAAAGGGTGAGTGCATAGTTACCATCTGATTTCACTGACATGTCCCTTGCATGCTTATAAAATACAACAACAAACTTATCCTTGCACTCCAATTGTTCAGTAGCTCATGGATTGTTAGTAATTGATGAAAAAGTTTCTTTTCTTCAGGTGCTCTTACAAACCCATTGGAGAAGCCATTTCATAGAAGGTATTGTTCAGTTTAAACTAGTATTTTGTAATAGCACACTAAAATGTCATTTTTGAGAGTTCAGGGAACTGAAATAATACATATTAAGTAATCATTATAGAGTGACTGCCAGAAGCAATGAATATGAGAAGTACTGCTCTAGAGAATATTAATCCTGAAATTGTTTCCCAGAGACAACCCCTATAACCGCAATCAAAATTAATTATGGGATTGAGGTATGATTTGTACAAATATGAAATTCATGCATTCAGCCGTCAACAAGAGTGGCATAGAAGGTCTTATGCTGCCTTTGCAATTAGATAACTTGTATTGGGGAATAATTCTCTGTGGTTTCCACCAACAAATGAGTTTTCAGCCCTTCCACGCAGCGCTCTATAAGAAAAGCTCATCAGGCCATGTGGTGTAACGGCAAACCCCTTCAGGCAAGGAACTGACCCTTCATTGCTGGCTTTTGTGTTCACACTCATGCTGAACTCACCGGGGAAGAAAGACCAGGTCAGTCTGAAAGTGCAAATGACACTTCAGTCTCTGTTGATTGCAACACTGAAAAAATGCATATGGAGTGGAAAAATCTTGGTCAGTCTTTATTCATATTTTAAAGAGGTATTGCATTACTAAGAAAAAAGTAGCTAAAAATAGAATGATTCCAGACTTGGGTCAAATTTAGGAGGTATAAATTGACTCCTTTTCAGTTTAGAAGTTAGAATGAACTGGCCACACCCCATATAATGTTGAATTAAAGGGATAATTCATCTAGAAATTAACATTTTGTCACCCTCATGTCGTTCCAAACCCGCTTGACTTTACTTCTTCTGTGGAGCACAAATGGAAAATTTTACTGGTTGCTCTTTCCTTGCAATTATTCCCCATGGGGCAGTAGCTTTCAAGCCTCAGAAAAGGACTCAAAAGCACCATAAAAGTGGTCCATACGTCGCCCGCTCTATATTCCAAACCTTCTGAAGTCTGAATTTACTGAATTGCGATTCAAACAAACCTTGTAAGCCTGCTTTATTTTGTTTGGCTTCTCGTTTTAAAGAATTTTGGGTAAATTAAAGCATTTAGGAAATGATGTTTGTCCACCATGGTCAAAGTTAATTTATGAAAATACCCCTTATGTTTTATATATTTTTACTGCAAGAAGTTTTACAGTTTTGCTGCATCAAATCAGATTCAAATCTAATTTTGGAAGTTAAACAGCATTTTAATTCTGAATGGCTTGTTCTTATGAAATGGTAATTTTGTATAAATATGATAATCCTTCAGCAAAGTACTGAGGTATTACTGTAGATATGTCATTGTATGGCAACACAAAAGATAAAAGGTTAGTTTCATTTCAGAAACAGCCCTTGTGTGACATTGTCCTTTTTCTTTTATTCCCTTTATTGAAATAAAAAAACACACATTTTACCAAGGGCCAAAACAACAATTTGTAGCATGCTGCAGTGGCAAATACCAAAGCAGCAATGGACCTCCTTATTGGATTTGTTCTTTGTTTATGCAAAAAGCTTTAATCCTGCATATTATTCTCTTTCATCATTGTGTTTGCAATGACATGAAGCAGTATGTTTTTCCTGAGCACAAAGAATTGTTTGCTTTTCTGGTTTTATTTTTATTCTTCTTTTTTTTTTATTGCCATGCAATCATGGCTATAGTTGTAACTTCAAGACTTCATAGCATTTATATTTAGAGCAGAATTAAAATTTCCAACACTTGTTTTCAGTATTAAAGCTTTCAGGTACATTGTGAAAACAACAGTATCGTAGCAAAGAAACAAATTAAATTACCTTAAACTACCTTGAGGCTGTTATGAATGTTGTGGGTGGTGCTTTCCACAAGAACTAACTGTTGCTTTAAAAATATATATGTATGTTGTTGTAAGTGTTGTTTCTGTCTTACAACTTTTCCTAGACAATATTGTTTAATTGTCTTTTTTTCTGGTGACAGTGACAAAATATCCTTGGTTATTAACTCAATATGTCAATGGTTTCATGAAGAAAATGGATTTGTGATGACTGAGTCGGGATCCTAGTGTTTGAATTACGCTGTGTGAAGCGGTGTGCGCCTAGGGCAGGAAACAGCTGCCCTCCCTCTGGCTTCATTGATCTGAAATTTCACCCCTGGACTGAAGAGCAACTTTTATTATTTAGTTTTAATTACCCCCTCAACCCTCTCTCACACAGGTTAGTGTAGAGACATAATCCCCCGGAGGGTCAGCAGCCAACTGGAGCTCTGGGGACCCGCACATACTGACTGTGAAGGACAGCGAAATAGACCTGTCAGGCACGGCTTAAAGCTTGCCAAAGCTTTGAAAGAAGGAGGAATAGTAGAGAATGGACGTGAACTAGGTGCTCGAGATTATACGGTGCTTTTTAAGCGGATAAACGGAGGCATTTGACAATGGCCAAAATGTATCTGATGTACATGATGGTACTTCAGCTCTGGAGACAACAGTGTCTCTTCCTGGCTTTCCAGTCCTCCAGGTACTCTTTCAGGGGGCTAGTAAATGGCCTAATGGAGTACAATTATAACTCTGGAATTATGCATCCATTAGCAGTTGAAATGGCTATTTGAATTGAATTTATGAGCGAGACGTTAAGATCATTACCGCCTCCTTTTTTACACACCGGGGCCAATTTCGCCATTGCTCAAACACCAGTCGCAGCCTTATTTACTTTTTCACAGACTCTTATGTGGAATAAAATGCACAGTAATTCACCTGATACTTGTGACATTGCAATAAGATAAATCTCTTGTCAGAAAAGCAGAGCTCAGCCAGTTTATTAGATTACGATTTTAAGGAATTTGTACGTTAGAAAGAAAGGGTGTGATCCTCACCACGTACAGTCCCTCTGTTATTAAATTGCGCATTTGCTGCTTATTTTGCAGCAGGCATTATCCCCATGACGGAAATCTAGGAAAGTATTAAAGGGTGGAGAGAGAAAAATTGCTGCACACAATCCTGGCTGCATCTCCAAACAGTAATAATTTGGCAATAATGGGCAATTCATTGCTTGATTCTTTGATGTATTTCTGACTTAATAATCTCAAAGCAAGGCCGAACCTCAAAGGATTTTGCAGACTGCATAGAAAAGCACTGAAGCCAGCCTTTTATGGCTGCCTACTCATATCAGCAAGCTCTCTTTGTTTCCTTCCCTGACATAAAAGATCATATTGAATTCAATTATAGCTTACCGCTATGGCCAAAGTTGCCTGTTTACTTGTGGCTCAATAATTCCACTGCGCAGTCACATTGTCCGCCTGATTAAAAATGTCAGCGGAGTCTCATAAGTGACAGATGGACTTAGATATTGTTTCTTGATATTTTTAGTGCAGAAACAGGTGTGTGTTTCCAGGGACCGCTGCGAGATTCGTTCGTGGTCTGTTAGCGATGAGGCACACTTGTAGGCGACCGGAGTCTTGCCCTCCTTGTCAAAAACAGGATGGTGTCCGCCGGTCATTTTTGTCAGAGAACAGGCTGATTTGCCAGCCGTGATTGTCGAAAGCTGCTGTCGACACAAGTGCGAGGTGTTATGGAGGCACCAATCAGGCTGACAGATCTGAGCGTGGTGAGGGAACTGCCTGAGCTCATTTTCAAACATCAGGAGAATGAGCAGACAAGAGGGTGCCTTTGACTTTGCCAAACCCCTCAGTGAGGTGAAACGGCTTTGCGGCTGAAGTGTTTCTGAAGCCCCCTGAAGACCTTGTCCATCTGTTCCCCCCGGCCTCTCTACTCCCACTTGTCATTCATAGAGTAAACAAACAATCTAGTGCTTATTTATCCTGGACACTGCAGGCCACCAGATACCAAAATCTTACACTTCCTCCATGCCATTTCATTGGACTGTAAGGAGTTCCAGATCAATGACAGAGACAGATTTCTTAGGTCCATGTGGTTATTAATGGAGTATTTGAGAGACAAAAAACAACATGAATATTAAAACCGATATTTTTAGCCAAGTACATTTAAATATGACTGTCAACAGTGAAAAATATTCACTGGCTTTAAAATTTACTAAAAGGAATATCTAATATTAATAATTAAAAAAAAAAAAAAAAATATATATATATATATATATATATATATATATAATTGGTTTCAGTAAATATATAATTACCAAAATCATGGCAGCTCATATTTTTGTTAGAAATAGATTATTTGGGGTAATGTCAACTTTACACCTAATTTTACAATTACACCCACATTTGCAGCAGAAAGACAATGTTGGTCTTGCAGATATGTTGACCCAGAAAGAGAGGGACAATATGACAGGAAGTGTATCCTTCAAATGTGTCTTCAACCCTGCCCCACCTTAAAGGGATAGTTCACCCAAAAATGAAAATTAGATGTTTATTTACTTACCCCCAGGGCATCCAAGATGTAGGTGAC
>JAUMHQ010000058.1:12558978-12570167 GCA_032361165.1 Enteromius paludinosus
GCTAGGAAGCATTCAATTGATCAAAAGTGACAGTCAAGGTGTGTGTGTGTGGGGGGGGGGTTATGTGGTTTATGAGGACACACATTTGTATAATGACATGGGTATGACATAGGTATTACAATTTGTAGGTGTTTTATGAGGACATTTTCAGTGTTCCCGTAATTCAAAAGGCTTAAAAAACATACTAAATGGTGATTTTTTGAAAATTAAAAAATGCACACAGTTTCCTGTAAGGGGTAGGTTTAGGTGTAGGGTCAGTGTAGGGCAATACCACACACAGTTTGTACAGTATAAAAACCATCACACCTATGGACAGTCCCCATAAATCACAAAAACCAATGTGTGTGTGTGGTATATGTTGCTAGTTTTTTTTTCATATAATATTGTATTTTATTATACAATATTACTGTTTTGACAGTATTTTTGATCAGAAAAAAATGATGCCCCTGGTCTTCCAAATCATATGTTTTGTAGCCTGAAAAAAGAGAATACCATTTTAGATTTATCTGTCAGAAGTGTGAGAGAGCGTGAAGAGTTGGAATTTTAACAGGCCTTTGGCTGTGTTTTAATATAGATGTGCAAGTGTAGTCGCACTGTCTACCTTAGGCAAATGTTTCTATTCCAGAAAAGCATTGTCACGATATTCAGAGAGTTAAATTAAGGCTTTTCTAGTGCTCCTAATCTCATCAGATGCCTAGTCTACAGTATATGATTGTCCTGCTACAAATTATTAAAGCTCAGTGCAAAATGACATTTAATTCATTATTATGATGAATCTTAAAGACACTGTTACAAAAAAAAAAAAAAAAACAGTGGGTTCAAGCAGGGATGATGGCAACTATGCATTAGGCAATTACTTGAAATCAATTGGATGTAAATTGAAAAAGAAAAGCTTGTTTCCACACACCAGTTCCTTGTAATTTCCTGCCTGTCTGTCTATCTACCTATTATTTGATTTGATTTCACATGTTGTTGTAAAATTCTCCACCATCTGAGTCGACTCCCACCCACGGACTCACAGTCTCACCCTTAAATCCTTTTGCTAATGTTTGTTTTTTGTGATCCCTGCATCCTCTTTCCCCAAGGCCGATGCCAATCCTCCAGCACTTCATCAAGGATTGATATCAACACTCAATTGGTACTTGGAGAGGTGTGCTTGTAGGATAGTGAAGCTGAGTGCCTTAAGGACTCCACAGCTAAAAGTACAGAGAAAGCCTGAGGGGGTTTCTGTACATCTGTAAAACATGTTTCTTTCTGAGTTTAGAAGGACATCAGGGACAATGATTGGCTGAGATTGCTCAAAACCTGCTTGTTCTTCATAGGCTGGAATCGTGTAAAACCATAGGTGGGGGTTGTTATTGTATCCCTGTGTAAAATGAAGGGAAAGAAGAAAACAAACATGCAAGCTCGCTGCGATATTTTCAGCATAGCGGCGTCTTGTTTTTAAGGAAGAGAGTCTGCTGTCCTTAATCATAAAAAGAGCCTGCTGACAAAAACAGATGCTATCCAGACAAAAAGATGACCTAGTCATTTCACTGTAGGAATGGGGTTGCACTTGTTTTGGGAAATCCGTTTTGAAAATGTGGAGCATCAGAGGGGAAGGATAATCTCAGATTATTTCTGCATGGATTGCTTGAAGTGCAAGCAGTCAAATCTGCAGATTGAACTGAACACAAATAACTTGAATTAATATTCTTGTGAAGGAATACCCCTTGGACTGAGGCCTGGACTCTATTCCATTTCAAAGTGCTTAAGAAAAAATGAGCTCACAAATACTTAGAACTCACTTTCATAGCACCTCACTTAATTTATTTGCTGCTTTTTGCAGAATCAACAAAAAAAAAACTATGGCATCCATTTTCTGCACAAACAGTCTGGCATCACTCAATGTCAGAGTGCTGGCGAAACTGAATAATCAAGAGCAATAAATAAATAAATAAAGCAATATCGCATGAGCAGGAATGCTGTTGTGCTAAATATCAGACATATAAATTCTAGAAAATGCACTGTTACTGCTTTTGTACTGCAATAAATATTTAATTAATATTTAGTAACTTATATTTTAGACACAATAAGTACCTGTCTGTCTGTTCTTGCCTTGTTAACAAAAACAATTTCCAAGCAAAGCCAAAGCAGAATCAAATGCTATGCATCTCCATGCAACATTAAATGAATTGAATGACTCACATTGAATTAATCCGAAATTGCAAACTTTCTGAGCAGGTATTAAATTACTTAAAAATGGTTGTTATGTACACTATCAATGTGAATAGTATAAATTTAAATAAGAAGTTTCCCGAACAACGATATAACTCGCTGATTAACAACCATAGTACGATGCATTGTTTTGGAAACAAACTAACTACACACGACGGGAATCTCCTTAGTGTGAACCACATTAGTTCAACAACATAGGGCCATTGTTAGTGACGTCACACGCATGTGGTGGAGGAATAACTTCTGCTATTTAACTGATTAGAGATCTCCAAGATGCTGCTGTATGGAACAAGACACATATTGACTAATTTCCTATTTTTGTTCACTGTCATTTTGCTTTATTTGATCTCTGAATCATCGCGGGTTCCCTCTTACGTCATACTTCATGGGCACTTTTCAAAAACAGTGTTTAGAATGGACGTGCAAAAATACATAATTAAAATGCATTTTATATTTAGGTAGAATGTAAGATAAAGATATTAATGCATGTTAGTTTACTTCTTGTGCCCAAGAGCATATTTATTAAAGCCCATATATCTTACTTACAAGAAACTATGCTTCTAACCACAGGTCCAAAGTAGTTCTAACCAGGTATGTTTGTGACATTGATTGTGAATGTTCGTTTGAACTATGCTTTCGGGAAAGCACAGAGTCTTTGAACTATGCTGGGAATGGCAGAACCTTTTGGGAAACGCATCCCGTCTGCAGCACTGCTCAGGTGTTATGATAGTGGCCTTCAGCTCTTCTGCATTGTCGGGTCTGGCATATCGCATCTTCCTCTTCACAATACCTCATAGATTTTCTATGTGGTTAAGGTCAGGCGAGTTTGCTGTAAGGCTGGCCAATTAAGAAAAGGGATACCATGGTCCTTAAACCAGGTACTATTAGCTTTGGCACTGTGTGCAGGTGCCAAGTCCTGTTGGAAAATGAAATCTGCATCTCCATAAAGCTGGTCAGCAGCAGGAACCATGATGTGCTCTAAAATGTCCTGGTAAACAGCTACGTTGACCTTGGACCTTGGTCCAGACTCTGGGACCATAATTTCCAAAGGAAATGTAAAATTTACTTTCATCAGAGAACATAACTTTGGACCTCTCAGCAGAAGTCCAGTCCTTATTTTCTTTAGCCCAGGTGAGACACTTCTGACGCTGTCTGTTGTTCAAGATTGGCTTGACACAAGGAATGCGACAGCTAAAACCCATGTCTTGCATACGTCTGTGTGTAGTGGTTCATGAAGCACTGACTCCAGCTACAGTCCGCTCTTTGTGAATCTCCCCCACATTTTTTAATGGGTTTTGTTTCACAATTCTCTCCAGGATGTGGTTATCCCTATTGCTAGTACACCTTTTTCTACCACATCTTTTCCTTCCCTTCGCCTCTGTATTAGTGTGCTTGGACACAGAGCACAGCCTCTTTTGCAATGTCCTTTTGTGTCTTGCCCTCCTTGTGCAAGGTGTCAATGGTCGTCCTTTGGACAACAGCAGTCTTCCCCCATGATTGTGTAGTCTACAAAACTATACTGATAGACCATTTAATTAGTGAAATAAATCAACTTTTTGAAGATATTCTAATTATATGACCAGCACCTGCATATTTTTGTGCATACTGTTTTATAAAAACTATGACTTTGGACACACATTAAACTACAGTTGGGAAGTATACATATTTGGATGCAGCCCTTCACCTGTTACATTCTTGAGTGAATCAGCATTTTTGAATGAATCAGTTGAATGAATGGTTCAAAGATTCACTTTCGGTGTTACCTACTGATGCACCAACATAACTCGAGTAATTGAAAAAAATCCACACCTCTAATGCACAGACTTACAGTCTGTCTGGAAACAGAAAACGCAAGCAAACTCAGTCATACAGCCTACAAGGGAACAAATAAATTATACTGCAATATTAAACATTAGCGCTCTTGGAAAGCTGTTCTTGGCCAATCAGATAAGACCGGAACTAAGTGTACTATAAGCTTAAATCATTACTTTCTTCACATCAGGGGAGGCAACAGCATCAATGAAAAGCTCCTGTCAAATTAGATGAGTTCACATCACTTCTGAGTGACACCACAGGAAGCACAGAGGCTCTTGTAGCTGACACGATCGTTTGAAAACTTGAGCGTGACATCCTCATCAAAGGACGGAGCTCTCAAAATTGGTGTGAGAGCATCTCCTGTTTGTTTTATTATATTTTTTATGTCTTGTTATCACAGAAACAGACATGAACCAACGCCCTGCTCCTCCTGAAAAAAATGGGAGCTTGTTGCTCCAAGTTGGTATCTCTTAAAGTCACCAGGGATATCTGTGGTGGCCACGATAGCTTTGTTGTTGCTGGGAGTTCTTTACCATAGTGATGGCATGTCAACAGCTCCTCTCTGCACCAAGGCACTTGGGGCAGAGAGCATTCATGAGGTCTTTTTTCTCTTATGAAGTGAGCATGACAACAAAAGAGAAATGGCTTGCCATTAGAACAGGGTGAGAATTGGGTCACTGGCCTATTATACAAAGGTTGGTGCACAATCTGGGATGAGTGAACTCGTTCCATTGTACAAAGAAATATTTAGATATTTTCTTAAACAGGACTAGCATTATTTTGCAATCTAATAGAATGCACCGAACAACTTCATAAAACAAAGACCCACATTCACTGTAACTCACATTGTACTGAAGACAAGCACTCACACATATATTGTTTTATGTGAAATGTTTCATCAGAACGACTGGAATGACAGTACTGAATATAAATAGTGCATGAAGATTGATGTCATCATCAAACCTGCTGAGGATAGAGTGTCTCTGTGTGTGTCTTTCTCAAATTAACACTCACACATTATCAAATAAGATATTAAAGCTTAGTTGGAGATGAAAAGGGGTGTTTCCCCCCAGTAGAGAGGGGATGATCAGCAAAACTGGGTGCATCAATAGTGCCCCCTAGTGCAACCAATCCTTTTTGGACTGGGGCCTTCATCTATTAAAGACATTTTGCCATTTACTCACCCTCTTTCAAACTCATATGCTTTTATCATTTCTGTGAAAGACAAAGCTGAATTTATAAGTAATATCCTGGCTATTGTGATAATACAAATGATCATAAAAGTGGTCTATGTGAATCAAGCACTATATACTATATACTATATATATAAGTTCTCTGAATCAATTTGACAGCCTTATGTCAAAAAGACATTTAATACACATTTCATCTGTAAATAGGTATATCCATCTTATCTCTGCTCGACATGTTCTTCAAAATTCATCGAAAAACTAGATATCCAATTATGAACTAATCGTTCTTTTGAATCAGGTTTTTTCAATCAATCTGTTTATTCAGACCTTTGGTCTTGTCAAGTGCAACCCACTGACTCACTGATCCATCTCCAACAGACCACCGGAAAATGATAAGTGAATAATTTAGGTTTGTTCATCACACAATGCATCAGTGCCACACTTTTGAAAGACTCAAAAATGTAGAGCATGAGTCATATAGTCAGACTTATATTATGGTTTCTTTGAATTCTTTTTAAAACTTAAAAGCTCCAGCCTCCGTAATTGTAATTACACAGAGAACATAAACCACGCATTTAAAATGTCTCCTTTTGTGAACAATGAATGTCATACAAGTTTGGGATATTTTTTTGGATTTTTGTGTGAACTTATCCTTTAACTTAAAATATATCGTTTTTGTATTACAAACGCTGGGATTTAAATGGAGGATGTGAAGAGTCAAACCTGCACCTGAGGTTCATTAAGTCAGGAGTTATTGGTATCTGTGGGTTTTGATGTTTTCCATCATCACCTCGAGCAGTAACTCTAATGGAACGTGGGTTGATGGCTTCGTCATCAAAAATGACCTTGCGTCCTCATTACACGTTGCACCGTAGACTGTGTGTCTGAAGGTCTGAAGACCCTTTCTGGTTTAGAAAGAGGAATTAATTTTTCCAGCGGGGGAGTTTTCTCATGTAGAAGAAAACCTCAAAGCAAGACACAAAACTGCAACTTCCAACACAGTTGCTGCAGCACAGTCTTCACTGATGTTTAAATGACACAAAAAGCATGTGTTTTCTGCTCTGTGAACTTGCCTTTGAATAAAACACCCATTTTGCTAATGACAAGAATGTCTATGAATTTTTAAAAGGGTTCCTATTAAGAACTTTACTGTAGACAATGTTACTGAGTATAAATGCATAATATTAATACATAATACATATTTTAGTTACCAGACAGCAGCCTTTTTAAGCATTCTATATCTATATGGCATTTTTAAGTAACTAAGCAAGATAATATTGTTTAGATATTGCTGAAAAATCAAACTGTCTTAAAATCCGATTATTTTTTGAGACTGCATTTATTAACATCCTAATCATATTCTGAATCACCTTCCTTATACTGATTTCCTTTTTGCATTCACCTCTGTTAGAAAATTGATTTTTCTTTTCTGCTGATGAGACATTGTACAAACATTCATAGCAGCTTTTATGTTATCTGTGGTTTTCAAAAGGTGAACAAGAGGAACAAACACAGCATTCTAGATAGGTCACCACATGTTCTTTACTTCCATGTAACCATGTGTGTCATTCCCCTTTACCAAGAGCTGCAAATTGCAAAAAATATGACCTTTACATAATCACCTGCCATTTAAGGATTGCTTTTCGCTCTACTCATCTGGTTGCTTTGATCATGGTAACAGAAGTATAAATGTAAAACGCAGCTATCTAATTCTTAAAGACACTTCTACATTGCATGTCAGGACAAATATGACTGTATACCTGTGCAAGGAACAAGGCACCTATGGGTCACGTTGGGTGCATGCTGGGACAAGAAGTGTTGAATAATTATCATGCCTTATCTGAAGATTCTGTCATATATTATTCACAAGATTCACAGGATTACCATGTCTGTGTTGGTAGATTACTAATTAGTGCAGAACTATGCATTTCCTATGGAAACACGGTATAATGCTGTACACTGTGATGCTCAATTCAACCATTTATTCATTTCAATAAACTTGATCAAATATTCATAAATAAATATATATGTTCTTTATTAGTATTCTTTGTATGTTTTCTTTTTCCATATAGATTTTTTATTGTGATGAATTGTTTCCCAGTGTGTGGACCAATCCGTCTATAAGTTCATTCATCTCTTGGCTAAAAAGGATTTTTGCATGGTTTAATAAAAAAAACAAAAAACTTTCCACTTATTCAGCCATTCTTGGGTCCTTAAACAGTTCTCGGTTCAATGAGTCACTGGGTGCTTGTCAAAAAAATGCATCCTTCTAAGTACAGTCCTTGTGAGGTTTTAATATTATTAGATGTATTAAAATTCACATTTTTATATTAACTACATTTCTATTAATGCAGTTCATGTAATAATGACATCTGAGGTTTCCCAGTAATTTCATTATGCACATTTTAACATCATTTTCATGTAAATCGTTTTTTATATATATATTTTCTTACATTACAAAATGAAATTGAATGAGCACAATGCTGATTCATTTTGAGTTTTTTTTTGTGACTTGTAATTTGTGCAAAGCATTGTAGGTGATCGAAGGATGTACAGTAAAGTCTACATCTAATGCATTGTTCTGAACAGGCAGTGTAGAGGACGTGAAGCTACAAAGACGTCCTTCAACTGGGTCCGATGACGTGGCAGGCGAGATATGCAGCCTTACAAGGAACGTAGCCTTCTGATTGAAAATCACCCATTGACTCGAAAAGTCAAGTTACAAATTGAGTATTGCTTACAACCTTTCTCTCTCTGTTCAATCATGCTCTTTCTCCTGATCAGAATGTCCAATCAAAATAAAATACATATATTGTATGTACTGTTACTCAGAAATTATGGTAACACCTTAAAAAGAGCTTCCCAAAACCCAAACATCACAGTTCTTATGGGTCTATAAAAGTGAAATCATGTCTCAGTGGGTAAAATAGTCTACTTTCAATAAAAGGACCAAAATATTAGGAATATTTTGATTTCCTGTTGAGAAAAAACAACGTTCAGACTGAAAGAAGAACACATTAACTAATGTTAACAAATATGACCTTGTAGGTAGCATTTGTTGGCCACATATAAGTGTTGACAACATAATCATTTGTTTATAATACCACTGGCACTACGGTATTTTTGTGTTGAAATGAAATTTTACTGCAAACTTTACAATAAATTAAACTTGATCAACCAGTATCACCATTCAAGTTTTGCTAGTGAATATCTTACCAGCAACACCACCTCTAACCAGGGCTGCATTTCCCAAAAGCATCGTAACCCTAACTTGATCACAGCCCCATTGGTAACAATGGCCCTACAATCAACTCAAACTTACAGTGCTTTTGGGAAACGCAGCTCAGTGTGGTCCAACATGAGAATTCATGACCTTGTCAGCAGGGTAGAGCTGCTGTACTTGGTTTACATACAGTGATGGCACTGATGCTGTTAACCACGCAGAAGGCATTGTGTAAGTCACATGTCTTCCACGTCCAGGATCTACAGTGTACTGTGTGTGTGTGTCGAGGGCAGAAGATCTCTTAACAACAGCGTTATGAGATGACAAGGAACAGAACACTGATGGCTCTATCATGTGCCAGCTGTCCCTCAAAATCTTCCAGCATCAATCACAGTGTCACTGATGTGTTGTTATAAATCCTCAGCCGTGGCATCTTAAGGGGTCACCACGCTCAACTGCACCAGCGGGGCTTTATCCAGCTTAGTAAGGCTAGCGTAATGTTTTCGCTGTTTAACAGTCTACAAAATTGATGATGTTATCGCTAGGAAGCTCTCAGGGAATATTAATTAGATATGAAGATATTTATCAAAAGTTTAAAAAGTGTTTTTATTCTGCGATCTTCTTCAAAGCAATTACCCGACACTATCCAAGTATGATACCGATAAGCATCTAGGTTGTTGAATGTATTAACTCTATGAGTGTCTTGCATTCAAAGCAGGAGTGAAGGATTTATTCTACTGACGCGAGGGAATCAATTTGCTGCCAGTTTCATCCATTACGTTAATATGTTAAAGTGGTCATTTGGTCTTCAGTAGCAATAGCGTTCAAGGAGGAGACTAGCAGACTGACGCCAGTGCTGGATAAGCAGACCGTTGTCTGCCTCCATGTCCCATCCACAGGGTAAAAGCTGCTGGATACGGGGGAAGGTGGCTAAACTGGCTCCAATTTAACGCCTCATTATGCAAATTGATCATCTCAATTGACCATCACTCTGATAATGGCAGGGCCAGACTGCAGGGGAGTTGAGATATTCCTCCAGAAAACATCAGTTAAATGTCCTGAGAGCTAAAAATAAGATTTGGATGTGAATTGAAGGAGACACTCTGGATGGTTTTCAATGGGGCATGACTATGCAGAGTGGCAATGAAGCTCAGCAACCCGATGGTCAAACACCCTGAAATGTCACCTGTGATTTGGTTTTAAAGGACAGCTTTGCCAGAAACTCTGCTGGCACGTCTTGGCCGCGAGTTAAAATGGTGTTTTAAAACGGTGCTATAACCAATTAAGACGACATGCAATTGCGATTGTTTGCATGCGATCGCAAGCACCATGTGGATGAGCTGGCTCTGTCAGGGCTTAATTGCATTGATTGGCCTGGCCAGCTCTTCCTAATCTAGGATTATTATGATACATTAACAGCTGTGACTTGTTGTTTACAAGGCATTTATCAAGTGTTGTCAGCATAATGGGACAAATTCCCACCTATCACGTTTATCACTGACTGAATCAGCCCTGTCGGATCCAGATGATGAACCAATCTGGGGAGAAGGCTTAACTGGGAGCCTTCAGACACTGCTACTTCACCCTGAAATGATCTGTTCTAAATTAGGAAAACAATGAAACTGTTTTTCATATTTGATTGAAGAGAGACAAAGATTTTATGTATGCTTTACATAATTGATGAGGGCTCAGATGAGTGTTCCATGTGCAGTACAGAGTCTAATTCAGGTTAATGTCCTTTCTCTGAACCTTTCATGCTTTAATGAACTATGGATTTGTATATGCAGAGTTTGTTATGATGAAATGTTCTTTATGCAAAATTATAGTACATTTATTCGAGATTGCTATACTGTCGCTTAATGACATTACCCTTTAAGCGTCAGTGTAATATCCCTTGGTGTAATATCAGTGAATCATTCAAATGAACACTCATTAAAAAAGAACTAAGGATTTGACAAACATATGTTGTACCAGACAGAGCGATGGATGAAGGGAGAAGGAGGTTGCGATGCGTCAATGTGCTCCCTAGTTGTCTGAGTGAGGATGCTTCATATTCCACCGTATCGATTTTCACTTCTTTTTGAAGTGGTTCCCGAAAGTGAATCATTCCAATTACACGAGAACTTGTGTGACAGCTCTGACAGAAACATTTGAATTATGACTGCAGTCGATCCATTGGCCTTGTTTGGGAATGAGGGGATTGGATATTGCATTTTGCTCAGTCTCACTGGCACGAGGGCACATGTTGTCATAGGAGATTGCCTTTCAATCTGTAAAACGCTTTATCTGTGCTACACTAGATCTGATTGTAGAACAACAGCTATATACAGGTGGGAGCATTCTCTTCACATTATATTTTTCTAGTCATCAAATTGGGATTGATTTTACCAGTGGGTGTCATGAAAAACATTCCAAATATTGTAATAGAAAATTGTAGTTTTGTGATTTCGGACATTTTAAGATAAAAATATTTTTTTTGTCTATCTAATGTGATTGGCTCATGAAGTAGCATCTAGAAGATATGTTTTTTTAATAAAAACTACATATGTAATATTAATTAAATATGTAATTAGGTAAATCAGAACAAATCTATAATTTCCATAGGTATAGCCCCTCCCAAAAATATAAACAAGTAATGTATCTGACGCTTTTGTTCTGACCAAACAAATGTTTTAAAGGTGCCATAGAATGGAAAACTGAATTGACCTTGGCATGGTTGAATAATAACAGTTCAGTACATGGAC
>JAUMHQ010000058.1:12577185-12587193 GCA_032361165.1 Enteromius paludinosus
TTTTTCCCCTTACCTAAGCTTCATACCTTCTATGTACATATCAGAGAACAATTTAAAATATTCTCTCAATGCATTCTTTGGCACCTTTTAAAGTAAAAAAAAAAAGTGGCATGTCACAAAGCTTTTCAAGCAGTGCTACTTATAATTTAAGCACTTTTTCCTGTTTGGCATTGAAGTGTGTGTGAATGTGGAGTTGTGGTTTTGGCAGTACCGGTTCTGCAGAGTTTAGCTCCTTCCCTAAATCAAACTGGCTAGAGAAATCAAACCAAATGCTGCCTTCAAGTGCATCTGGGAAACTTGTAACTCTGAAGGGCCAGTCACAAGACAATTTTTATTTTTTTTTAATTAACTTCCATTCATAGACATGTGAATGCCAGCACTGCATACCAAAGTTCAAGTTTGGTGAACTCTGCCCCATGAATTCATGCGATGTGAAGACGTAACCAATAGAAATACTGTGCAGTACTTGCATATGTTTATATTTTGGATGTATATTAAGTGACCCAATACCTGCGTGATTACGTACACATATAGTTACTATTGGCACATAGTATATACAGCTGTAATATTTCTGTAACTACACACATGTAACAACCCTCAGAATGGTTTGTGTAAGTACAAATGTGTAACAGGACATTGGTAACAACCAGGGTGTGGAGATAGGGATATTTAAAATGGGAGGAGTTTGATCTGGAGTTGGTGCAGCACTGTAATACCAGTGTATATACATGGTAACTCCTCAGGAACTGCCCACCAAATATAAAGTGTAACATGGACACCAACCACACTTTATATGTAAAGCCTAACTTACTGACCACTGCTGTGTAACATCAGAGTAATTTCATGGTAAAGCCAACTATAACAATTTGTAATGTAACACTCTCTTTACCAAAACGTGATGTTAGTGCTGTTACACATATGTACTTTCATACCAAAAAGTGTTGTCACCAATGTCATATTGCACATTTATGTACCAATGACACTGTGGTCACATACTACTTATGCATCTAGTTACTATGTAAGAACACCGGTATTAGGGCCACTTAAATAAAGTGGGACCGTATGCATTGTGTCACAACTACATGTTTTGTTACATAAAGAAAACTATGAAAAAGTTGAGTAATTAACTTAATATACCATTCTGTACAGGCCCAATGAGATATAATTGATCTTAAATATTACTTGTTTGCAACTCATGTGTTTTGATTGATGCTATGATATTTTCAGCTCCAGTTGAAGGGCATAGAAGTTGTCAGGAGTACTTAAAAATGAAAAGCGGATGTGTAGCTGACCTCTACAGGAGGTGGTTGTCTTGGAGTGTGTTTCTCAAAAGTATTGTCAACCAACTATAAGTTATTTTGAAGTGTATTGATCACAATGGAACGTCTGGACTGGATTTGCCTATTACTGGATTACACTTTTCCAAATCCAACCCATATTGAACTACATGCAATTAATGACAAGACTGGTTAATCCTCCCATATTTTTATAAAGTTTTGAAAGGACATTCAGACCAAAAGAAGGCCTATTTTGATATATGTTTCATTGCTTCATGCCACTATTTAGAGTTAGTTCGCTCTTGTAAATAACCCAAGTGTCCTCTTCTCATTCTCTTGCTTAAGAATTTAAGACCCTATTACACCAATGTTATTAATTGCTGAATCTGTTCTTGCTTTAAATCTAGATGTGGCAATGTAAACTGGGCCAGAAGATCAGAGTGCAACATGTGTAACACCCCTAAATATGCCAAACTGGAGGAAAGGACAGGTACAGCTTTGCATTTGTTCAAAATGGAATTTTAGCATGATTTTTTTGCATATTGACTGCAACTTTATGAGTTTGTTTAATATTGTATGTTTGATGCACGTAACAGGATATGGTGGAGGGTTCAACGAGAGAGAGAATTTAGTCTACAATGAGCGAGAGGAATCTGATGGCGAGTATGATGAGGTCAGTGTGATTTTATTTATTTTATTTAAGTACACACTGATGACATTTTCACAATACATGTGTTCTTCTGGACAGTTTGGGCGTATTAAAAAGAAATATCGTGGAAAAAGCAAGAAGGATAATGAAAAGAAAGAGGAACCAAAAAAAACAGATAAAAATGATGATAATGATGAAGACGATGAAGATGATGAGGATGACGAAGATGGAGATCTTTCAAAATACAAACTTGACGTAAGAGATTTTATTCTGTAGTTAGTGGTCCCCTAATTTGTTGCTGAAACTTTTGACCACACTGTTGATTGTGAAATGAGTACAATAGTCAGTCATAAAGAACGGATTTGAAAAATCAGTGTATGAATAGATATGATGAACCCACCATCACTGTTTTTGATGTGCTATTGGTCTTAATCCTGTCAGGATGATGACGATGAAGAAGATAGTGCAGATTTGTCCAAGTACGAATTAGATGCTGGTGATGAAAAGAAAGGGAGCTCCTCCGGCTCCTCGCGGTCATCATCACGCTCGTCCAGTTCAAGTTCCCGGTCTAGGTCCAGGTAAAGGGTACAGGTCAAGGGTAACTCCAGGCAAATGTCAGTATCAGCTCAAATCTTTATTCAAATCTCATCACATAATTCTGTTTTAATGTTTAATTTCTGTCTCTCCCTCTTTGCCTTTCTTTATTGACATGACAGAATAAAACTTGATGTGCGTTACTGTTCAATTTATTAATAATTAATGCCATCAATGCAACTTGGCACGTATTTTAAAGCCTTAAAAAAAAAGCCAAAGCTGATCTTTTTAACACTTATTTTTTTGGGGGTTTTCACCAGAGGATTTTTAATTTTACTGGAAAAATTGGAAATTTGTGTTTTTTTTTTTTTGATGTCGGTGTTTTGCAGATCCCAGTCCAGGAGTTCGTCCAGTTCCAGATCTCGCTCTCGCTCTCGCTCCAGGTCCAACTCCAGGTGAATGAGGTCACATGCACTCTCCAGGAGAGTGTGTGTATAAAAAGCCAGTGGTTGTTGTAGTAGTGAAATCTTTGTCCTTCTTAGCCCGAACAGAAGTCGACTTTTGATCACCATAAAACAAATGAATTATAAAATGAGGGTGCCATGAGGAGCAATGAGGTTTAGCTTATGTGTTTGACTTTTTGTTCTCAGCGAAAATGTTTAGAGCTTTTTTGTGCTTGTTTACAATCGTCTGGAGCTGTTTATTATTCAGTGTCCTAGTTTTCAATTTATCTGGTAACATTGTGACATCTAGCAGGCACTTAGGGCTGTTAGTTGTACTGATTCTTTCTGACAGGTTCAGCTTTGTTCTTCTGAAAGTTCAGTTGGTCAGAGACCTGCAGTTGCAGACTTTTTGGTTTCACTTTATTTTGATGGTCCCTTTAACGTATTCTGTTGATTATAAGTGACATTGCACCTACATATCTACTTACTCTCAATAGAGTGTTAGCAGGGAATTAGTAGACTGGTAGGGTTAGGGTTAAAATAAGTTGATATGTACTTGCAAAGTTACTTATAGTCAGTTGAGCGACTTTTGGGAGACCATCACAATAAAGAGTTGGCAGATAGGTGCAAAGCTACTTATTGTCTACAGATTGTTCAAAAGGGACCATCAAAATAAAGTGTTACCAAAGTTTGAATAATTACTGTATTATTTAGAGATGTTGGGGGATGTTTTTCATCCTATTTCAGTCCCTTTGATAATGTTATTATAGTAATCTCTGTAATGATATTTGTTGACCTCATGGGAATGCTTATTTATCCCCTTTGAAAGATCCAGCTCCAGATCAGGAAAGGGTTCTGCTTCCTCAAAGAAGAGGTCTCGCTCTCCTTCGTCATCGCCTGAGGGAGGCCAGAAGAGGTCCTCCTCTGGTGGCCGCAAAAAAAGATGCACACGATCGCACTCGTCTGAAAGGTTTGGTGTAACACATGGTGTCCTGGATACCAGGCGTACTTCTGCATTATACACAGGGCTCAGTGATATAGCTGTACATTCTTGAAACAATGTGACAAAATTGCGCTTTTCTCTGTACAATACATTTTTTATGCTTTGTTTTGATTTCAAAAACCAAATCACATAATCAGTCATGGTCTTTTTCTTTCTCTTTTGTCTCTTTCTTTCTGTCTCTTTCTAGGCGCAGAGGCTCATCTGGATCATCCCACTCTGACTCAAGCTCAAAACAGAAATGATTAACAAAAGAAACAAATCTTTCTAAAACTGCATGTTGTTGTTTTTGTTTTTTTGTTTTTTTTTCTCCAAACTCCATTTTTTTTGGGGGGGGGGCAACTGGTTTAATACACATTGATTCTATGGAAAAAGAAATTGCGCACCTCTTCACGTAACCTCTTCTCAGTAGTTTATCATTAACATCTAGCCAAATTTCTAAAGAATATCTCGAGGTGTAAAGTCTGTAGTGCCAGTGGGTTTATAGAGAAATAACATCAAGTCTGTGGCTATAAATGACACATATCTTCTGGACATCCACCACTTTGTAAGGAAATTATGCAAATTATATTGCAAAAGTACTTTTATTCATCACATTGTCAGACATCATTGCGGACAGAATAGCCAATTCATTAGCAAAACATTTGTTGGTTTAAAAAGATGCTGGTTTTGTAGATCTTTACATGAAACCCTCAAACGTTGATGGCTTAAACATTACTTAACCACCTCAGCAATGCCAGCATCTTATAGAGAGCTTTTCCTCTGAGGTGTAACATTGCCTTGTCTAATAGTGTGCGTTAAAGGTAAGTATGTTTTTTCTATACTTGTAGAGATTTATTTTCTTTTGGAAAGATAGATGAAATGTGAAAATGTTGTGTGTCCTTTTTTGTCAGGGTTTTTTTTTTGTGTAATAAGTTTATCATCTATCATTTGTGGAACTAAGAAACTGTAGACTCAAGTGGACAAACTCAAATTGCCGATAACATAAATTACTGGATTGGTTTTCTGTGGTCAAATAAAATTGAGAACATGTGAAATATCACCCTCCCCCTTATAACATGCAAAATATAAAAATGTTTTACTGTTAATTAATGCAACATAAGTGTAACCAACATGAATAAACACTTGTTAATCTGAAACGTTTGTACTGCGTGTATTTTTTCATGTTGGGTGATGCATTGAGAGCCACGTATGTGTTCCATGTGCTATCGAATTATCTTTACCTTTTTAACTTTTTTTTTTACTTAGTGCAAGTAGAACCTATAAAGAGTGATGTTGGCAAAATTATATATTAATCAGTAACGTTTGTTCAATTTGCTTCTTTACCCGTCTACTTTATACGTTATATATTTAGCATTTTGTTAGTCGGCACTAGGTGGCACTTGTTGCGTTCAAACCCATCTGTGGGCTATAGGTTTTGGGAATTGCCTTTGAAAAAATATGAATCGTTCTTATTCATCCCTTGTTTGAAGATTTTCCCATATATGACAAAAATCATTAGTGTATTTAGTGCGTTTAGCGATACTTAAGTTCAACCTAACACCTATTTGAAAAATGTAAAATAAAATAAAACCTACTTAAAGTTTTTGTAAGGCAATATTGCACGCTCCCTCTACTGCTATTCTTCTAAATGTTTTGTCAGAAGTGTTCCTACAGTCATACTAATATGTGTTCCATTAGTCTAAGAATTAAAGTCATACTATTTCCCTAGAGCAAAAAAAAAATAAAGAACTAACTTAAATTACACATTTATCTATTAACTTACAGCAATATTTTTCCTTGAAGAACAGATCTTTCTTTATCCTACATGACTTTTTTTGTCGTCTTTCTGAGCATGTCTTATATTTTTCCATAAGGGTCGCTCCTCCTCTGTTTATAGCGCGCTCTCGGACAGCCGAGCGCACAAAGTGAGACAGAAGTCAAGCGGGCTTCACTGAGGACTCCACCTGTACCAAAGGCTGCTGTGGCCATGAACTCTCTTCCTGAAAAAGGATGACATCTAAATGTCAGTCTTCAGATGTGCTGTCGCAAAACCTGACAGCTGGAACCGTGATGTGGGAGTCGAACCTCTCCAGAGCTTCACAGGACGGCGCTGGCAAGAGCGCCAGCTGCGGCTCCGTGTCAGTGCTTTTTCCCATCACTATGATGATCACTGGAATGGTCGGAAACTCTCTCGCAATGTGGCTAGTTTATAGTGCATACAGAAAAAAGGAGAATAAAAGGAAGAAATCGTTTCTGCTGTGCATCGGCTCTTTGGCCCTAACTGATCTTTTCGGCCAGCTGCTCACAAGTCCGATTGTCATTTCGGTGTACAGAGCAAATCTGAAATGGAAACGCGTGGACGCCTCGGGAACTCTGTGCGCTTTCTTTGGGGTGTGCATGACCACTTTTGGCTTGTGCCCACTCTTTTTAGCCAGTGCCATGGCCATTGAGAGAGCCTTGGCCATCACTGCTCCTCACTGGTACTCACATTACATGAAAACCAACGTGACCAAGCAGGTTTTGGTCATCATCTGGTTCCTGGTTTTGCTTTTTGCCTTATTGCCCATTGCTGGGGTTGGAAAGTATACTTTGCAGTGGCCAGGCACTTGGTGCTTTATAAGTACAGGTGACAAGGACGTAACGGGAAATACGTTTTTTGCCACGACTTTTGCTGCATTGGGGATATTTTCTTTGCTGGTGACGTTGTCGTGTAATGTTGTGACCATCCGCGCTTTGGTTACTCGTTGCAGAACGAAGGCAACCTCGACCCAGTCATCTAAGCAATGGGAGAGGTTAACAACAGAGACTGTTATTCAGTTGATGGGCATTATGTGTGTGCTGTTGACATGCTGGTCACCTCTACTGGTATGTATCATATCAGCTTTTGCCAGATACACTTACTTGTTGTTATCAGATGAAAGCATGCACGGTGTCATTCCTGCTTAAACTTAAGTGTGCCCAGCTATGAACTGCTGCTTTTTGTATAATATCCTATGTGTATAGGATATTAAACAGAATAGGATATATATGAATTCCTATGTAAAGGTGAATTCAACAGGCCAAGCACTTTACTACTGTACATGTTGGTGGACTACTACTTATTACTACTAGTTATTTGAGACTAGTTAGGGTTCACACTGGGATTTTTCCCTAGACTCTGTCCAAAAAAAGACTCTTTTGTCAGTCTTGAGTCTTGTCATTTCTTCCCAATTATGTTATATCAAAAGTAGGCCCATTTGGAATATGCAAATTCAGATTTTTTTTACTGTGAAAAAAAATGTTTTGTACAATGGGTCGAAAGTGTTTATGTTATGGCTGAAATACATTTTATACAAGTTAAATTTGAAAGAAAATAAGATTAGTAACATTCACATTTTAATGTGTACTTGTCCAGTTTTAGTTAATAGCCTACATATCCAGTATAAACTGATCTCAATGTATTAACATAATAAAATTAAAATAATATTTATACAGCGTTCCCTGGAATTGAGAGTACAGATCTTAAACTGGTAGCTACAGCCAAAAAAAAACATTCTGAAATTAGCCAGAATGCAAAAAAACAAGGGGGTGTAAAATTTGCAAATAACTGCTGTAAAGAATTATGCATGAGCGCAAGTATATTTTTCTTAATTTTAAAGAAAACAATATTCATATAATATGTCCACTGTGGTGTGTCTTCTCCTGTTCTGCAGGTCCTTATGTTGAAAATGATCTCAACCCACACATCCTCGCATCAGTGCAATTCTGCTGCGGCAGCTCTCTCATCCCAGGAACTACAGATGGACTGTAACTTCTTTCTCACAGCCATACGTCTGGCCTCGCTCAATCAGATTCTGGATCCTTGGGTTTACCTGCTCCTAAGAGAGATTCTCCTGAGGAAGTTCTGCCAAGTGGCCAGCGCAGTTTCCAAGTGCTCACTGGATGCACAGAAAGACACCCCTCTAGACGCCCTAAATAAAAAGGCCATTCAGAATGAAAATGTTCATAAAAAGTCCCTGGACATCGAGAACAGTAACTTGAACGGGGGAAATGAGGAACAGTGACTTGAGGAGAAAATAGCAGAGGATATAGTCACCCATGGTCAGAATAATAATGAGCTGGATTGTATTTATGGATCCTTTTGTTGATGTTGGGTGATGTCAGCATGCTACCACGCAAACGCGTCACTCTTGTGTTGGTGTCAGAGTCAAAGAGATTTTGTTCATGGTTACTCAGAAACCTTTGAAATGCAACAAAACGGCAAGACCTTAAAATAATTACATACGCAGGCCTTCCCACAACTATGGAATGATCTCAAAATATCACTTATGTTACAAATGGAAAATAATTTTTCAAAAGTTGTGGGAATCCTGCATATACAACAGCAATATAAGCAAATTAGATTTAAAGCAAAATAAACTGATTTATGCCAGCTCCCATGGAGACTAAATATGTTAAACTGCATTCAGTGTTGGTACTATATAACAAAATTCTTTTATTCACCTGCCAACTGCAAGAAAAAAAACGAAAGGAATATTTCTTATTTATGATCTGTTATATAACATTTCAGAGCTGTTTATTGTGCAGCAAAGCACTGAATGGTCTCAAAGTTTTCTCTAAACTCCTCATCCTCGTGGCTCATTTTAAACCTCTCATAAACTATAAAATTCTCTTTAAACGTATTGTGTGCATTTCTCAATGCCAAGCCTGCAGAGCTTTTTTTGATGCTGATAACTGTAACCTTGGGCACATTTAATTACATTTTATGCGTGAGTTTTTCAGCTGGTTTCCTGAGTAGAGTAAATGTAAAAGTGCAAAGTAATGTAATAGTTTAGTGAGATGCTTTCTGGCCTTGGAACAGTCCAGTCAGAGTATTCATTTTAATAGCCAATATTTGATACACTGAGTGCCTCAAGGTGCTGCATCCTTTTATGTCCAATATTCCTGATCATATCAGTTGCTGAAGACTTTAAAATTCAAATGCAATTTCAACAGATGATGATTAGTCATTCATGAGAATTGCTTTTTCATACCAGCTGTTGTCAGGGGGCTATTAAAGCTTCTGTTCTTATTTTGCATTCTTTTAGTGATAAATTACATTTGAGGTAGTTTGGCTTGAGAAATATTTAATGACCGGTATGACTGTTGCATCTGTTTTCTATTATTCTTGGCTGATAAGACTGCATTCAGTCATTTTTGTTTGTTGAATTTTTAATTAAACATACATAAATTATTTGGCAAGGAAGATTGAAGTTGTTCTTCTAATTGGGCCCTTCAGTTGCACATCTGCAATTATGCATATTGCCATGTGTGACTGAACATCATCTTAGCATATTATATGTTTTCACTGTGCAGTTGTTGTGCAGTTATTGTTATATAGAGGACCCATGGACAATCATTTATGCCAAACAGCAAGTTATTTTCATGACACTCGGCACTATTGAAAATACTGTTTTTTGGAAATCTCTGAAATCAGCTTAAATCTCCATGAAACTAACAATGTTTGCGTTAATGATTTTACACCCTGTCGATTATGAGAAAACGAGCGAGAAAGATGCAAAAGCTGGAAAGAATAAAGGAAGAGGCAATATGAGGTATTTTCATGGAGGTCAGAGCTCTATGACATTGGTGGATGTAAAAAGGTGCCGTGAGCAGTAAATACATTTGGAAGATTGCATGGGAGTAAGAAATTGCTAGTTTTCTGATTGCACCAAAAAAGGGCTTTTGGCTAATCCAAATAATAACCTCGAAGAAAACTGTGATTTCTGATTGCTCTGGAAATTCTGTGGTATTTGCAAAAGTGCACAGTCGTCAGTGGGAACCGGAATACTTTTGTAAATGGATATAACATTTGACATATGCTCGCAGGAGGTGATTACAGAGTAAAATTAATGAAACTGACATGGGACTTAATTAATAGTGAAATGAATGTGGCTCAGGCTGCACTGTCAGAGGCCTAGTCGTGCTTAACTTGCTGTTGTCCGCTTGGGTAGCTGCTGAATAGGGTGATGGAAAAATAGTATGATTGGATAAAATTTCATTGCCAAATTCAAAGTTCCAGTGTATCCTTAAAGGGATAGTTCACCCAAAAATGAAAATTTGATGTTTATTAGCTTACCCCCATGGCATCCAAGATGTAGGTGA
>JAUMHQ010000058.1:12611488-12634263 GCA_032361165.1 Enteromius paludinosus
CCAAATAAGGCAAAAACAGACTGTTTCATTCTAGGGTCAAATTCTAGGGTTGTAAATGGACCTGTAAAACCGTTTCTAGGCATTTTTTCCCCTTACCTAAGCTACATACCTTCTATGTACATATCAGAGAACTATTTAAAATATTCTTTCAATGCATTCTATGGCACCTTTAAAGCAGTGTTTGTTAGCTTTAAATGCTCCAAAATCGGCACCTAGTGGAAAAGAATGAATTTGCATTTGGGAAAATCAAGTTTTCCCAGGTGCAATGAGAAGCACTTTTTAGATTTAAAACTTTGAAGGACGTTTTCATTAACGTGCAGAAATCACAGAGTAATTTTGTAAAAGGCAAATAAAGGACAAAGTGCTTACACTGTGTGCAGCGCTACATTTATTTAATAGTTCATGTTGCTTGTGTTAGAAGATATAAATCTATATATTTTATCCTCACTTGTACGCTAAGATAAGAGACCTGTATTATAATGCTTTGTAAACACCTCACATTTTCAGCCACTGTGGGTTGTTCTGACCTCTGCAGAGGTGAAATATAGGCTGAACAACCTCAGCATTCCTGCATTTGTGGTACAGAGTATAGTACATTAAATCTGTTTTATAAGGGCTTTAAATAACTGGCTGTGTTGGCCAGAACACTGCTCTAAAAGCATATTCAGAATTGATTAGGTTGTATGTTTAGTGCTTTGCATAATAATAAAGTGGTCTGTATTCTAAAGTAGCCACTAATATCAGATTGTACATAAATCTGACAATGAGAATACATAAAATAAAGCAGAATAGGATATTAATGTTCAGTAATTTATAGGACTTTAGGTATGTTCCAACTCATTTTGAAGGGTATATCTGTAAACCTGTCAAATATGGATCTGGGAGTCATTTCTCATCAGTTCTCTTTCACATTGATTCATGCAAATGGACACACCTCACCATAATCAATTCTACATCTGTTTACTAAGCATCTGGATTGGCTGACCATGTTCTCTATCACTAAATCAAATTGTAAACAAATATATAATATTACAAAAAAACAAAAAAAGAGAATAATTTATTCATCTTGTGATGTCATGTTTCTTCACTCACAATTGAGCAAGAATAATCATGTTTTGAGGTCTAAATGTGCTTTTTTGTTTGTTTTTGTTTTTAAGAAAGAATGAAAGTAAAGTCTCCATGAAAGGGGAAGATCTTTTTTCTTAAGCTACTTAAGTGCATTTTCTGCCTGACCTGTGGCGATGCTGTCTAAGTGAGTGAAGACCCTATAACTCCGATTGGACAGCTCTTTGCTCAGGCAAATTTCGTAGCATGTTGCTGAGTCAAAGTCTATGGATAAGAGCTGCCATCAGTTGGTGCTGTAGTGCAGCTTTTTGATTTATGACCGTGCACTGAAAGTGCTGCTTATGGCTTTCCCAGGATACTGAGAAACCTATTAACTTGTTTAGAGCTATCTACAGTAATCGTGTCACTGAATCTTGTACACATACAAAGAGAGTCAGAAATGTACGCTCTGTTCCACATGTATTATACACAAGTAAATTATACTGAGCACTCTTACTCACAGGAGTCACATCAAGAAAAATTGGATTTCCCCTAACCGATCTTTTTAAAATAGAGTTTAATAGTTAATGACTGACAACTAGTTTTCATTAGTTGTCAGTTATAATCATCAAAATTAAAAGAAACAAACATATAAAAAAAAAATAGCAGTCTGTGTGGAATGAATGTACTAGAATGTAATGTAATGAATAGAATTAGTGAATTAATGAATTAATTAATTAGAAGGTATTCTAATTATATGACCAGCTCCTGTATGTATATATATATATATATATATATAGAAAGAGAGAGAGAGAGTCAAAGGTTTGAATAATAACGTTTTTAGAAGTCTCTTTTGCTCACCAGGTTAAATTTATCTTACCAAAAAAAAAAATTATTAATTAAAATCAATTGAAGAATCAAAAAGAAATATCAACATTTCTAGAAAAAAAGATTAACCACCATGACTGGTTCTGCTGGATTCAAATACAAAATAAATAAATAATACAAAAACAGTTATTTAAACTATAATAAAACCTCACAACACTGATCTTTTTACTGTACTTTAATCAAACTAATTCAGTCTTGGTGAACAAAAAAAAAATTATTTCAAAAGCATTTAAAGATGTGATTATTCTAAACCTTTGAGCATGATATATGAAAATGTCAAAACTGCAATTTCTAGACAATTACAGTAATTGTCTCATTCATGAAACACAATGAGTTTGTGTCTGGAATACTCAGACAGAGTAAAGATAATCAGTAGAGTAGGTTTGCAATTACATCTCAGCAGGAATAGGGGACAATATCCTATTAGGGCTTTCAAAGGGAGGCCACTCTCAACAGACGGAGGTCAAAGGTCATTCCAATTTGAGCCGCCCCAGCCTTCACTTCACATTTCGGCCGTCATGTCTTTAGGAAATGTTTAGCTTTTGCATATAAACATTTTTGCTTTACATCCCAATCTGTTTCAGGAAGTGTAATTAATTATCATTAAAAGTGAAACATGTATCATGTGAATCACAGCCTGTGAAATGACTGTTTGAGAGAACTCCATGTTCCATGAAGCCCTGTCTAGATGTTTGTTATGTTCTCTGACTGATTCATCTAGAAGTCACTGTCACCTTGTACACTGGCAGAAAATGCACCAATGCCTTTCTAAGACATGAAAGTGGCTCCATAATTTCCCAATATATATATACAATATATATGTGTCATGTAGACATGTGATGTGTCTTATATTGTAATTGATAATTGTGCAACAAATTACTGTAATATAAAAGAAATGTGTTATTTTTGCTTCTAAAACAATAATGTAATGCATCCCACAAAGAAAGAAAATATGACAAAATGCATACTCTTCATGTCTGAACCTCAAAGCCTGAGTGCTGTTACTCGGTGATAAAGTTCAGCTTTTAGTGGACAGGTAAGGGGACCATCTCTGTGCTGTGATTCATTTTACAATACTGTCCTTCACAAAGAAAAACAAAGTAATTTACAGCACTGTGCTCCACTGAATAACCAGTAATCTTCTTATAGTGCGTCAGAGCAAAACACTGTAGAAGTGAATCCTGTTCCTGTCAGGACTGAATGTTGCAAAGATGAACCTTCAGTCTTTGTGTCCTGCGTGATGCAGGCGACTGATATCACTGTTGAACAGCACAACATGTTCCTTCGAGAACAATGAATCATGAGCTGAACCTGGAGTGCTACAGTATAATTTTATTAAAAAATAACAGATATAATAGAGATGACAAGTTAGCACATAAGCAGATATCAAAGTTATACTACGTTTCTCTTCATTGAAAGATTAAAGCAGGACTGCAGTGGTTACTCTGGTTTCATAAGATATCAGCTTTAATTTATTCGAAATGACACAGCTTCTGCAACCCTCAGGTTTCAAAGAACGCAAACAAGTAGCTGAGGAAATATTTTGCTAGGATAACATCACAAAACTCAAAACAATTACCTTGATTATGTTTCTCAGAGATGGATACATGACATGAGTCTATTAGGTGCCCTGCCACCAGCACAAATTAAAGAAGAACTAATGATGAGAAGTTCCATACACAACATGACCATATTGATTGTGAAGCTCTGAGACATTTTTGTTTATTGGAAATATAGTTTAGCATGATTTGGCAGACACGCACTTGAACACTACTGTGACTGGAGCCCTCGAAGTTTAATAAAAGAAGGAGATATTAGCATTGACGTCGCCAAGGACAAAATGAACCAATCCTTAGAAACCTTTGCTCCTAGTTTGGGTGGTTTCTTTTACATTAGCAGTAGCATTGGGGGAAGTCCAAGATGAAACACATGGCATCTTTATTGAGTGATCGGAATGAATAAAGCTTAGCTACGTTGTGTTCATCTGTGCACCGTAATCGATCATGAAGAGAAATTCACAGTGTGTTTAAATAAACAGATGAACTTCTTAGCTGTGAAACACAGCACATGGGACTAAACCTGCAACAACAACAAACAAACATAATCATAGCAAATCATACCTCATTACATGTCCGTAATTCAAATCCTTGACCACTTCTTATCTCTAAATCCAACTGCTTTCTTAAACCAAATGGATGGCTCGGAGTTTAATAAAGTAATTTTCCACTCGATCTATCCGAATGACCCTGCAGGGCCAGCTCTGCATATGAGCTGGAACATCTTCACAAAGACACTCTGAGGAACAAAATGCCATCATCCAGTAATTACACTCATAAAATTTCTGATATGACGCATAAGACCAGCCAAAGTCACTTTTCATTATTTTGTACCTGGACTCATTAACGGAATAAGACTGCTATTATCCATTTAAGTGAAAAGAAAAATCAAAGAAGGTATTAAAGCACAATAAAAGTCTGGGGATGAAATGGGTTTGTCTATCCGGTTTAAATATATAGCCTTTATTCGTTCAATTTCTCAAAGGTAAGTTTTTACCAAGCTTTTTAGGCTTTTCTTCAAAATTGTTACAAAACTGAATGAAGAAAAATATCAAATCTAAGGCAGACGTTCAGGTTTTATCCCCTAGTTGGTGATTGCATGAAGGCAGAATTGAATGTCAACACTAAAAGCAAAATGTATTTTTTATCATCTTACTTTTAGGACTAAATGACTGTTATTAGCAGGGTGGCTAACATTTGCAGCTTACATTGTTCTGTATTAATGTTAGACTAAATTATGCAGTTGTCCCTTACGTTCACTTACTAGTAATAGTTTTTAAATAACATATATCCGCATATTGGAAAAGAAATAGATATCTCGCCAGGAGAAGTCTGAGGATTTGATGCCGCCGGCAACCTTACAGCAAACCGATTGGAAAATAGTTAAGTCTTGCAAACGCTTATATGTTTAGACATGATCCATCTTTTCTGAACATCATTTTATATAGACAGAAAAATCATGCTAAGATCGTGACGTTGTTAATAACCCACCATCTTTGCAACAGGCTTGTGAATGTGAATCGAGCAATATCTGGATATCTTCTCTTTTAGACAATTGAAAATTGAAAAACGCAGCATGAAAGGAGCCTGGCAAGCTCAAACATGTATTTTGAACACTGGGTCATAAGAGCTGCAACCTCAGCTTTGCTCATGTTCCCATTCATTCTATTACTAGCCTTTTATACATGCATTCTCCTCCCCAACTGTGTGAGCATCAAACAAGTGCTCGACGCAGTATATACTTATAAATAAAGATAAGAGAATGACCTTAACACCCCTGACCCATGGCATTTAGCAAGCATTATATCAGGCTTAAATGAAAATGTCATGGCTCCTGTACTGGAGATATATAGACAGTAATATGTAGAGTTAATGGGTCTGAGCAGAACCTTTGTGACTGTATACCTTGGTTAATGGTGCTGTGCTTCCTGTGTGTACAGTTTGCTAAATGGACATCCCTTGAGTCAGCGACCCATAAATGAGGTGCTTTTCATTTGATACAGAATATAGGCCTTGTGGGAAGATGATGGAAAATAGCCACTGAAATATAGTGACAAACAATATGGCACTGATACGCTTTCTGACAGCTTTATACAGTGACAAGCTTAAACTGACTGCCACTGAAAGGCCCTATATCAGTTAAACTGCATATTTCCTGTCAAGAATTGAGAAATATTTGACATTCTGATTAAACACTTGTTACATAACATTTTCTTCATTTTGTCATTTCTTGCAGCATATAAAAAAGCTAAAAAGATGAGCCTCATCGGGACTACAGAATTATTCCTGTCATGCAAATAAACTCAAGCCCGATAAATGCTGTGGAGAAATAATTACTTCTCGATCCAAGCTGCCCTTGTAGCATTTTTGATGATGTTGTTAGATCGGCTCATTAGATGTGTCTTTTACTATTCATCTTCCAATTACATGTGTGATGCTTGTTGACTTCAAAGTGATTGCTTATGGTGTACCGCCATCAAAGACTTTCGGGAAGAAGACAAAACAGAGGGAGAGATTACAAATGGCTTTTAATGGGTCTGGTAGCACAGACGAAGATCAGATGTGATCCCTTTAAGAGTTTAAAATGCTCAAGCCTCCAACCAATATCTAGTATTTAAAATACAAACTGATCAATAAAGAGTGATTTGAAACATTATGAGGTGACTATGCATCTTCTTTGATGCACAAAATGAAGATTGACTGTGTAAACTGCGTCTGTTGTGCTGCTTGTAAGTCTTGCTGAATTAACTTGAATCACAGTCTTTATAAAAAAAGATACAAATTTTTCATTTGCATGTTATCAGATTTCCCTTCAAGTCCTGGCTTTTTCCTGTATTAAAAGTTTAAATAGTGGAATATGTTTAGAACCTAACTACCTTATCAAACTATAATTACAAAAAGGTAGAAAACACAAAAGCAGCAAATCTTCGGTAATTTGAGTGAAAATATGGCAAATTAGTTTCTTGAGGATATTTGTTCCCTGACAAATGTAATTCAATATTTTCAAGCATAACCGTCACAGTAGTATCCTAAATGTGCCACAGAAGACTGTCCTTGTCTTGTCCAGATGTGGTACCACTGTTCTTGATTGAGTTTGATTAGCCTCTTACTTTTTTGGATGCTGTGAAAAAAAAGAAAAAAAAAGAAAAAAAAAAGGATAATTAGATTAATAAAACATTTAACAGAAAATACATATTCATTTCCTGTGTTAAAAATTAATATTTGTTTGAATAAGTTTTATCCAGGTATATAATATAAATATGAAAAAACACTATTTTTCACACACACACACTACTGTTTACTATGTTGTATAAAAAAAATAATAATTGAATAATAGTGTATATTGTAACTTGTACTTTAAAGAAACATTATTAAGCAGCACTTTTTTTTTAATCACTGTAAACTTTGTCCTAAGTTCACTAGCTAGCGCCCCACAGTCTCTTTCAACTGGTTGAAACAGCACCGAACCACAGTGGCAGCAATCTGAGGCTCACCGCAAAGAGTGGTTCAATAAATGCTGTTAACATTAGCATATTCTGTCTATTCTTTTATTTATTTATTTTTTTTAAATGACAGCTCTTAACCTCACAAAAGTGCAGATAATTAACCTACGGTTTTCAGTAAGTATGGAAGAGACTGAAGATCTATAACTCCCAGAGGAAAACTGCGTGCCAGGACCTAATGGAATTCACCCGCTCAGAACGTATGTCATCAAATTAAAACACACCGCAAATCACAAAAGCTCTTTTTGCAATGATCTCAGAGGGGTATTGGATAGCAACTGGATACAAGTCATGATTTCGTTTCCATTCTCTTCAGATGAGCGGCAAAGCACGTCTGAAGGGATCCCATATGGACGTGTAGGGCATGCATTGAATTGCTGACAGAGGAAAAGGGCTCCACGATCACCAGACATTCACAATAATGGGGTAAATGGTGTAGCAATGTACAAATCTTATCAAACTATACTGCTGCACCTTTGCTTTCTAATAAGCATCTGCTAACACCTCTGCACTACTGCGATATCACGCTCAAAGACTCCATCGAATAGAGCGAGCAGGCTTCCCGAGAGACCCCTAGCTTTCTCCTCACAAATACGTATATGGGAGTAATTCTCAGACTCTGACCTAAGCTGATTTGTCTTTATTTCCTGGAACCTTATTTTGCAGTGCATTTTAGAGAGAGGGGAAATGGCCTGTGCTCTCAGAGACGGCTCGCTGAATTTTATGGGCAGAAATCATCTCTATATTGACACAAGCTTAAAAAAAAGAGACCATATTTCAGGGAATAAAATCAATTTACACGAGTATGCACCATTAAATGCATGAAAGCACCCTTGGTTTGAAAATGAGGCACTGCAAATAGAAATGCACATGATTACGTATAATATTGTACTTTAGCATGGACATAACAACATGGCTATCATATACACATAAAGCACTGGCCATCTGTTGATCTATATGTGACCAGCGAGGCTCCAAGTGTTTGTTTGAAAAAAATTTGGGCCGATACTCTATGAAAATTGTGATATATTGGTTATGATTCTTTAATGAATACAAAGTTAAATTTTATTATTGTACATTTAAAACTGAATGTGTGTGTGTCTGTTGGTGGGTGTTTTTATTTATTATTTATTTAGATGTCCAGATCTACTTATATACTCACTGCAGCAGCGAGGGCTTGGTCTAAGTCTGCAATAATATCATCCTCATCCTCCAGGCCCACAGACAAACGGATGAGCGTGTCACTGATGCCCAGCTCTTTCCTCTCATCCTCAGACACTGAAGCATGAGTCATAATCGCTCTGAAAAACAAAACATGCAACATTGCAAATGCAGGTGGGTGAAATGTTAGCTCAAAAAAGTGTTTTGAATGATTTTGATTTGATTTTCAAGGATAAATCATAGTAACACCGGACAAGGCATAATATCAAAGCCAGAAGTAATGTTGGCATAAATATCATAAACCTGTTCCAAATGATTATTAACTTTAACTTCATTACATTAAAAGCTTATTACTATAAGTCTTCCATTATTTCCTGCTAAATAATGTTCTACAAGGAAGTGTTCAGACAACAAAAGTGTTGTTTCTGCAATTCCTTTTTACAGCAACATTGAAGCTCTAACGCCCCCTAGTGGAAATTCAAAAGAAGCCTCTAAAAATGTTTGGACTTAAATGAAAAAAGGTAATAAACTAAGCCCGTTTGTAAAACTCTTGACTGGTCCAAAATAGAAGTCATAACTATGCCTTAGTTTAATTGACACAGAACAATGACATTGGCATATTTTAAGATACATCAGAGCAAGATATTTTCAGTGGAGCAGTTCAGACATGCATTTTAGTCTGGGACTAGTTTAAGTCTGTGAAAACGGGGGTAATTGTTTATTTTCTGTATGCTCTGGATTTAAATCAAAATTTCCCTCAGAAGAGTCAGTGGATTTACTTACGGGTGCTCTGCAAGACTCTCATAACCACCAAGACTTTCAGCAAGTGCAAACAACTGAAATACAAAACACAGCATATAGTTTTGTTGTTGTTTTTTTAAATGTAAGATGTTAAAAGATTTCCAAACTATACGAAGCATAAAAGCACCTTCAGACTACTGAGGAAAGTTGAGGCGTGCTCCAGTTTTCCTTTGATGTAGAAAGTGATCATCCCAGGACAGCCTGTGCACTGTCTCTTTGTCAGCTCGTGCTGAGGGTGAGATGGAAGACCTGAAGGAAAAGAGATGATCAAGAGTCAGTAAAGTCCGACTTGAATATCAAATCATTTTGAAGGTTGCCCATAGGTGGTATTATACAAATGAACCACCTACACTTCTACTCAAAAGTTTTTACATCATTAAAAACATCTTCTGGACGCATCCAAACATTTGCCCTTTTTATATTCAGAGGGATTATTTGAGCAATGTTAAAATCACCCGACATACACCTCTATATGAAGCTACAATAAGAAATCACAGATACCTGGGAATATGACTTTGTCCACTCTTGGGTCTGCCTCCAGAAAATGTGCCGCTGCCATCGCGTTCTTAAAGTGCTGCTTCATTCTCACGTGGAGTGTCTTCAGACCCCGATTGCACATATAACAGTCAAACGGAGAAGGCACAGCCCCAAGAGCTGAAGCAAATGGGGAAAAGAGAATTTAAAACAACCCTTAAAAGTTCTACTTCCACAACGCAGTAGATTCATTTTTAAATGTTACAGTCAGGGATAAATCTCCAATCTGGTGTAATTGCAAAAAGAACCTAACAGAAAGCAAAAGGTTTAATTATAACATCAGGACTGTAGCAGTTTGACAGGTGGGAGATATGGGATGAAGTTGATAAAATTATAACTTGCTCAAAATATAAGCACAGTGATTAGACCATTTAAAAATCACATTAAAATAAAGCATATAGCAGTAATATGCAGAGAAAAAAACTTTTCCTGAAACTATTTCTGAGGTATGTACTTTAAAATCAGGATATAAAAAAGGAAATTATCTTTTTCAATGAGACTACATGAGGGACATACTCCCAGCAGATATTAATATAGTATATTACATTCACCTGAAGACAAGTAGCTTTCTTTTTAAGTGAATGAAGAACATTTGTCTTGTCCCTTACAAAAGACCCCCAGTAGCGTAGAGAAAATAAAGTCATTCCTGCTAGAATTCCTTCTTCAGAGTTATATCTGAGCATTACATCTGGTGCCTCTCTTGGGCATGTTAAAACACATCTTCAGCATATTCATGCACATTATAATCATTTAACACTCTTCAGGGATAAGCTCAGTGGCTAGTAATTCTTTCGCCTTGTGATTATCTGATTTGAACAAAGAGAAAGCTTATTGGATAGCACCGATCAGGTTTAGCACACAGTTCAGATCAGCAATAAAACCTGACAATAAGGAAATATAATGAAGCGTCTGTGCAAATTAATATTCATGTATTCCAAAAGTGCACTGGGCTTGTGAATATTATAGCCAAATTATTGGATAGTACTAACAACAGAGAACAGCCTATATATGTATGTGTGTGTGTGTGTGTGTGTGTGTGTGTGTGTGTATACAATGTCAAACGATTAATTGTGATTAATTGCATCCAAAATAAAAGTTTTTGTTTACATAATATATATATGTGTAGAAATTGCATATTTATTATGTATATATAAATACATACATATTCGAATATATACTTAGAAAATATTTAAATGTATATATTTATATTAATATAATTTAAACATATTTAACCTATAAACATAACATATTTTTCTTAAATATATACATGCATGTGTGTCTATTTATATATACATAATAAATATAAATATTACAGACACGTTAAGTAAAAAAAAATATAATTTCAGATGCAATTAAATCGCAATAAATTTGACAGCACATACATATATATACATATATACACACACACACACACACGTATGTATAGGCGGTTCTCTATTGTTAGTACTGTCCAATAATTTGCCAATATTTCAAAGGGCAAAAAAAAAAATTCACATGCTATAAACTGCTTGTAAAATACATCTTATGTAATCGTACAGCCCTTTTGATCTTGAATCACAAAGTCATGCCATAAAGAGAAGAGCTGTTCACAGGAAATCTGGATGTCTTAAAGGTTAAGTTTTAAATTAGCAGATCCTTACCATTCTGCAAAAACTTCAGACGTTCATAGATGTCATCACGGTTGAGAGAAATCAGTCCCATCACCACATCACTGTGTCCTGGAATTTATTTAATTTTATTCATTAAAAATTATTTTGATAAAACTTTCCATTAAACAAAAGGCTGACATTTTTTATTTGTATTTACCATTCATGTACTTTGTTGCAGAGTACATGCAGATGTCTGCTCCAAGTGCCAGGGGGCGCTGTTCCAGAAATGAGAAAAATGATGAAATATTTACATTAGTTTCCGTACAAGGAAACAAGTGATACAAGTACACGATGTATTTTTAACTTTATTAACTCACTTTTCAATTAGTAGCACAGTGTTGCTCTCGGTACATGGTAATATTGCTTTATTGTCTTATATTCACACACCAGCAGCACTGGGTTATGTATTAAAACAATGCAAACGTTCATACCTGGAAGTAGGCTGACATGAAAGTGTTGTCCACAACAACAATTGTGTCCTTGTTGTGTTCATGAACAATATCAGCACAGCCCTGGATGTCCACAACCTTCATTGTAGGGTTTGTGGGCGTTTCAATCCACACCATCTGTAGAAACCAGATCATTTAATATGTCATTTCAGTAGCACTGAGTGGTACTTATAAGGTAATTAACAGCATGAGCAAATAACTACTCATTCAACGCTCTTTCCCACAGTAATTTTCTAATACTGTCTGCGGGGTGTACCTTTGTATTTGGTTTTAGAGCTGCTTTCAGCTCCTCTAGCTTTGTGAGGTCAGCAAAAGAGATATCAAAGCCAACCTCCGCAGCTATTTTTCTGAAATAACGGTTAGTTCCTGGTGGGAAAAAAAAAACATGACAGCATCAGTATGAATATCAGCTTTTCACTGCCTTTTTTTAAAGTCGAAACTAGCATTTCATTATTTATTAGAAACAGTAACTCACCTCCATAAACATCATTCATGCACAGAATTCCATCTCCAGCCTTAAAAAGATGTGTGATGGTCAAAGTTGCAGCCAATCCAGAAGCAAGAGCGAGACCTATTAGCAAAGTCCGACAGAGTTACGGCAATGTCCTATAACTTATCATATAAATGTGTTAGCGATGCACTCACAGTATTGTGCACCATCCAAAGCAGCAACTGCTTTCTCAAGACAGTTTCTTGTGGGATTTCCGCTCCTGCTGTACTCAAAGCCCTGGGAGATAAAATATTAGAAAAGGGTGAAATTCAAAATGCTTTACATGTAAAAAACTATTTATTCCTAAACTAGTATTTTGAATTGTGCCGGTAAAATATAAAATCTGTGAGTGAGCAATAAAGAGAAAAAAAAACACCTGGCTGTTCTCATGACTCATATTGTTAAAATTCAGTCAACTTGCAGCTTCTTTGCTGATGTAATGATGTCAAAAATGATCCTATACATTATGTCTGACTAGTTCCAGAGGTGTTTGGACCCGCTTGTAACAACCAAAAACAGCTAATAAAGTACCTTACCTCAACCTGTGGTGTTAAAATGTCAAGTATATTTAGTTAAATCGCCGAATTAAATAAACAGGTTGGGATCTTCCAAAAACGTCGACAGGTTCTTTAGTCAGCCTAAACAGTTCGCGGGTCTTTCAGCTTGAAAAGGCTAACGTTAAGAGCCCAAAGTCCCTCTAAAACCAGGTTGCAAACTACCCTGGTAGACCATTTAAAACCAGTAAGCCGGTTTAAGCTGGTTTTTCAGCAGAAGCATGAGATGTTTTGTGCTTAGTCACTGTGATATGATTTAACTAAACTATAAGTTACATATTTTACCAAAAAAAAAGTCTTTATATGTAATTACTCTTGTTATATTAGCTGGTATGTACACATAAAATGTACATACTAATAATAAATATAAAACACTTCCCTATTGTCCGGCTATTGTTCAAGTCAATATAAACGGAAACTAACGTTACGCGTTAGAATTGCTGTTCAAAGAAACAATCTGCACAACTAACGCAACTTAAAATCAAGTTAATACGACACAACAGTTAATATAATCTCAATACTACACCTTTACAAAACCCCTCAATGACTTACCGCATGTTTCCCCGGTCCGTGTTGTTTAAAGGTAGTAGACAGTGAAATAGGAGGCACTACGGCCCTAGAGTTCCACTGCTCCGGCTCTGAACCGACGTGGATCGCATCTGTAGCGAATGATTTGAAGACCGGCTGGTAGCCGCCTGAGCTGTCGTTCTGCCTTTGTGAAGCCATGCGTGCTCCGGATACGACTGACGATGAGATACCGGTTCCTTGAGCTCACAGAAGACTGAATAGGTCTCTCTTACTGTAAAGGTTTTACATTAAACAGGAGGGTTGTCGCAACAAAACCCTTTCTACGCCAATCACTGTATGTGTAGTTTAAGGGAATGGAGTGGATTGGTGATCGCGCAGGGGCGTGCTGGGTCACGTGATCAATGTTACGGTTCAGCGAAATGATAGTGCTCTGATGATGCAACGTTTACATGACAAAACCTATAGGCCGTTCACTGAGCGCGCTGCGTTCCCAAATAGGTACACTGGGGAGGAAATGGTCACCTAAAATGGTAAAAGGTTTTGTTTAAGTCCAAAATATAGCCTAACTGCTAAAATAAAAAAAATAAAAATAAAATTGACTGACACCATCAAAAATAAATGTTATGGGTTGAAATAGTCTTTAATGGTAACCACCGCACGTTACCCCTTTTACAGCGTACAGGTCTAAGTTGAAAAGATCTGTGGCCTACCTTTTATTTATTTATTTATGAATGAATAAACAGATTACCAAACACATTTGAACTCACAACATGTGTTTGTAATTTTCTATTGGTCTATATCAGACACCAATGTAGTATAAGTGAAGGCTACATTGTTTATTCCTCAGTCCACTGTATGGCAATATATATATAAAAAAGAAAACTCTATGTTGCATAAATGAATTGGTTCTGATATAAACTGATAAGGATATTTAGGATGGACTTTATAATACTTACATAATCTTAGATAACATTATATGTCAGTTGCAGATTGCATGTATTCAAATATTTGAAGAAATTAGATGCATTCTAAAATGTAGCATTTTTAACAAGTAATTTATAATTAACTACAATGTAAATGTTTTAATAAAATAAAATAAAAATGTAACTAACTTAATTTATTCGATTTAATTCATTAAACTGTAGTCTTTAAAAAAAAAAAAACAGTTCCTGAAATCACCAGGAAGTTCAATTCAGGTCGTTGTCTTCCCAGGCTTGTCATTTATGTTTATCAGCCCAAAAAAATCTAATGATCTAACAATGAACTGATGTGACAGCAGAAAGTAATTTTATAGCAGTAAATCTTTATCTGAGTTATGCTAGACACAAATCTTGTGACTATCTTTAAGTGATGAAAGATACTTGTTTCTGTATTTTGCTGCTTGGCATCATAAGTGTTGTCTCAGTTTAAGGTAAGTCCTGTGGGTGTGTTTAAAATAGTTCCAGCTCAGTTTACTCTCCCGATTCTGGTTTGATGTATTTGATATGTTGTATACGCTATAGGCTATACTTTTATTCTAGATTCAAGAATTACATTTGCTCTCTGACCATTTAGTTGATGAATGCATAGCAGGAGGGATTGGGGAGCATGCCATCCTTTCCAGTATATGTAATGAGTGAAAAATGAGGCCTTGCTCCACATCTCATCTGAATGGAGAAGAGGAATGGAAATTATTCACACAGCAGTCTGGATAGAGGGACAAGTGAGGATGCAAAATGTTTCTCAGAGTATCTGGACTACTCTATGGCCCCAAAAACTGTAGATTTCTCAGTGGGGTTACATGATATACATTGATCAGATCCACACAATTACAGTTTTCATCTTGAGCTTCTTGGTCAAAACAGAAGCTCTCTGGTATAATAATATAATCTAATAAAAATATAGCAGGTAAATATCAAATATTTTATGCATCCAGGCTAGCTACATTCACTTTTTGTTCTGATGCCTATTTTGGTTTCTAGCATTCATTTTATGTATTTGCAAGCCATCCTACCTTATTACGAGAGAATGGAGTGCATTGTGAAGAAACCAAAATGTTTTAATCCATCAACATCAAGATATATCAACATCTCAGCAGGCACTGCCATTTCCTATATATATATATACACTACCATTCAAAAGTTTTAGAACAGTAAGATATTTACTGGTTCATCAAGGCTGCATTTATTAGGTTAAAAATCCAGAAAAAAAATGTAATATTGTGAAATATTATTTCAGTTTAAAATAACTGTTTTCTGTGTGAATATACTGTAAAATGTAATTTATTCCTGTGATAAAAAGCATCATTACTCCAGTCTTCAGTGTCACATGATCCTTTCAGAAATCATTCTGATATGCTGATGTTTTATTACCACTGTTGGAAACAGTTGAGCTGCTTAATGTTTAATTTAGGATGCTTTGATCATTAAAATATTAAAAAGAGAAGCATTTATTTAAAATGGATAATAATGTTCAAAACTACTGTTACAGTAGTTTACAGTTTCACTACTGTTCAAAAGTTTGGGATCAGTACATTTTTATTCTTTCTTCTTTGACCAAGGATCTATTAAATTAACAAAAAAGTCACAGCATAGATTTACATTTTAGAAATGTTATATATTTGGTAGAAAATGATGTTGTTATTTACTAGTTATTCATCAAAGAATCCTGAGAATAAAAAAAAAAAAAAAAAAATCACAGCTTCCAAAAAATATATTTGGCTGCACAACTGTTTCCAACACTGACAATTCTAGTAAAAAAAACAGCATATTAGAATGATTTCTGAAAGGTCCGAAAGTGACGCTGAAGACTGGAGTAATGATGCTTTGTATCACAGGAATAATTAATAATTTTTCTGGATTTTTAATCTAAAAAATGCAGCCTTGATGAGCAGAAGAAACATATTTAAAAACCATTAAATATCTTACTGTTCTTAAACTTTTGAACAGTGGTGTGTATATATATTATATATATATAGCAATATGGTAATCAGAAAATGATAAAGAAGATATAACCAAGATAAAGAAAGAAAGAAACACAAATGTGGAAGTTCTACTTTATATACTTGGTAGTCTAGGTGTATTTGTTATATGATGATCATTCCTTTGTGTTGCAGATGATTCATGTTGCGATGTGAAGCAATGGGCTCCCCTTCCTGCCACTAATGTGTAACATTGTTTAGAAATACTAGGTTAATACTCCTATGTTTCATAATGCTTATTAACCATGAAATAAAACTCAATCATTTCCAGTCAGTTAGAGGATGAATCAGCTTGAGATGGTACAAACGTCACTAAAAACATTGGTTTGTTTTTCCTGTATCGAATATCCTATACAATCAGCTAAACAAAAGATCTGCAACTGCATAAAACAGCAAAATATAATTTATCTGTGTCCAAAATATCTAATCTCAAAGACGTTCATAAAGGTTCATCTAAAAATATAGCTAAATTATTTTAAGATGTTTGGATGAGACATGTAGATGTTTAGACCATGATAAATATCCATAACATGTTATATTGTTGGTAAAGAGCTCAAAACAACTTTCATAGCTTTATCTGTTTAACCTGAAGTACAGTAGTTAGACAGGGTGGAGCACAAATGCAGTTACTGTATTTGTTACTGTATTAGTAATATATTCCACTGTCATGTCATTCTCTTCATTATCTGGTTATGGGGTACTGTTGAAGCTAAATATAATAAATATATATTCAATATTGCTTTATGTGACAGAAAGAAGATTTTTAGAACTGCCTTTTTATTTTTTTCACAGTGATATTAATCATTGTGCAATATTTTCAGTATTTTATCAAACTCAGTGTAAGGCCTCGGGAGACAGAATTCAAATCGCCTGTATCGTACATATAACAAGATTAGTACTAGTACAAACTGTGTAGCACTTGTTCTTGGCAATAAATCAGATGTTTGTACATTGTGGTTACCCGCACCTACTGCTTTTAGTAACAGCGGCTGATGACTGATACAAACAGAAAGTACTTGAGCTTTTTGAGATTTTAATTTTACTAACTAAATATTTTAATAATAAGATTTTAGTAATATAAAATGTTGTACCATGCTAAATGTTTTGTATCGTGTTACATGAACATGACCACATAATATTAAGAGCCTATGTAATAGCATTTTTGTTAATCGCAGTTTTAAACATCCTCTAAAGCTTTTACTTTTAATGATCTAAACGCAACTGTTACCAAACTCACCTATGTCAGCATATACAGAAGCCTCCTCTGACCCAGCTTTTGTCAACTTCACCCCTGCATGAAAAGAGAGCAGAGTTACCATACCAACCCATACAACTACGCACTAAACCTGAGTCACTGAGCCAGAAAACAGAGAGAACCAAAGAGACGCAAATGAGTTTTTTTCCTCCTCTTGCACTCCTTAGAACCTGAGTACCTAATTCGTATGGATTAAATTATGTATAAGCACTGGTATTCCCGAATGGTTTTCTGCTCTGAAATGTTTTCCCAATCCTAGAACAATATTTTTAATAAGTTAAAAAAATCCTTCATTTAGTATTCCTGACTAAGTAACCTATAATCCTACACTGCACATGACCAATGGATGTGGCTCCCGCCGAAGACTGCCAGAATGGGCGGGGCCAAGCATGTATATATGGTGGCCCCTTCACCAGTTAGGTACTTCGACTGAAGCGACGATCACTTATGGCGCGGCAAGGGATGCAGTACCCGTTCCCGTATCTCAAGAAACCTGGATTACGGAAGTAACCTGCACGTTCCCTGTCGAAACTTCACTCGTACTGCGTCTGCTAAGATGCTATGGGAAATACTCCTGAAGCCTATTCAATCACGCAATAAACTGCAATGGCCATTGGTCGCTGCAGTGGTTTTAGATTAAACCAATCGGCAGGGCGCCGTGTTAGAGCGACCAATGGATGTGGCTCCCGCTGAAGACCGCCAGAACGGGCGGGGCCAAGCATGTACATAAGGTGGCCCCTTCGCCGGTTAGGTACTTACCTTACTTACGCACTTACGGCGGTGCAAGTGACGCAGTATTCGTTCCCGTATCTCAAGGAACCTGGGTTACGGAAGTAACCTGTACGTTCCCTGTCGAAACTTCACTCGTACTGCGTCTGCTAAGACGCTATGGGAACAGAATTCAATCCCACCGCGCCGTAAGTGCAGAACAATCAAGCCTGACAGCGGACCTAGGTGAAAACCCGGTCGCACAGTCACATAAGCATGCAGAGAGATCATTGCTCCACATATGCATTAAATCGTCCTTACACTTAAGAGGCGTGTGAGCCTGCGCTCGCGGTTGGGCAGGTGATGGCCAACGCGGTGAGATGTAACAGAAATGACAGACATAAAGCTCTAAAATGTGTTTGCTGTTTGAGCATGTGCCAGTCTCAGCAGCAAGTAAACCATATACTGAGCTTAAGTTTGCGGGTTGGGAGTAATGGTCAATACGCGGGACATTAACAGTTAACCCTTTTAAATGTGATGCTTAGCTCCAATATAATGGAATTTTTCAGTCAATGTCTGCTGTTTTGAGCGCTTCAGCGGCCAAATAGCTGACTGACATTCTCTCGTTAGAGGCTTTTAGCCTGAGTTCGTGGATTGACGATGCAGTGGCCAAGCACAGCAAACTAGATGTTTTAACCCTTTAAGCAGAGAGGATCCTGGCATGCAAAGCCGGGGCGTCCAGATTATAAAACCTGGTGAAAGTGGATGGCGAGGACCAGCCGGCCACTCCACAGATCTCTGATAGGGGAATTCGCTAGACAACACCCAGGAGGAGGCAGACAGCGCTTACAGGTTGCCTATTTGCTTAACAGATGCCAGTGCCAATAGCAGTGCAGTCTTAAGCATCAGCGTCTTCAATGTAGCCGTTTGCAAAGGTTCAAGGAGGCCCTCCTTTTAGGGCATTTAACACTGTGGGCATTTAACACTTTTAGGGCATTTAACACATTTAACACCCAATAGCAGTGGGTGGGCATAGGTAAGCGGCCATGGGTTCGTCCAACGGCGGCAGCTTCTCATAGCCCTTCTCTTCAGCGCCACCGAGCGGCGCAAAGGCGTTTGAAGCGGGGTTTCGAAGCTGCACTGAGTAAGGCGCCTTCTACGATTTGGTGAGTTCGCCGTGGACTTCTGGAAAAAATGGCGTTGATCCTTGTCGAGAGGCTTGGGAGAGCACCAGCAAATACCATTCGTCCAAGCGGCTCAGCGCAGGTTCTTAAGGCGAAGCCCAATCAAGTCCCAGCTTGCTGAATGCTTTTGAGAGGACACGGAACAATTCGGCGTCCATCCCAGCTTTGACTTAGCTGGATTCAGATAGAGTGGGGTCTCCAGAGCCCGACAGCTCATCCGCATCTGAGGCTGCAAGCTACATGCTGTCCTCTTGCAGCTCTTCCTCACTGAGGCCGAACGAGACGAGGTCACTCGCCATAGCAGAGGGACGAAAGTCTTCGCTGGCGAAGAGGACAGGTAAGGAATCTACAACAGGAGGCCCCGCTGTCTTTTGCGAAACGGGGGAGTACGAGGGCTGGAATTGCGTCCTGAAAAGGACGGTATCCTGGCAGAACGAGCACTCCAATCCAGAGAGGGCGGCTTCCGCGTGAGATAGTCCCAGGAAGGCGACACACTCCTCATGCCTGTCAGCGGAGTGCAGGGCAGATCTGCAGACAGAGCAACGGCGACCGGGCATGTTGCTCAGTGAAATTTGCTCTTTTAGAAAAAGGCACTCAGATGCCTTAATACTAGACGGCGGGCAGAAGATTTCTTCAGCTCCAAGGCGAATCCGATCAGCGCAGGCTTCCAGTCAGGACCAGCAATGGCTTCGTCACTGAAGGAGAAGAATCTAACTCTTCAGGTGAAGGGGCCACCCATTCTGGCGGTCTTCGGTGGGAGCCGCATCGATTGGTCGCTCTAACATTGCGCCCTGCTGATTGGTTTAATCTAAAACCACTGCAGAGACCAATGGCCATTGCAGTTTCACTGCATGATTGAATAGGCTTCAGTTAGGAGGAAATAAGGAGTATTTCCCATAGCGTCTTAGCAGACGCAGTACGAGTGAAGTATCGACAAAGAACTATAAATTAATTAGTTTTGCCTGGCCAGAGAAGAAGTGGCCCCCCAACTGAACCTGGTTTCTCCCCAGGTTCAGCTGGAGTTTTTTAAAAACAAAGTCATCAATTACTGTGAAATAGCTTATGTTAGAAATGTAACCTTGTAAATGTCTTTTTATTTAGAAAAACAGTTTAGACATTTAAGTGAATATGCTTTTTCCACAATATGTGTAACAGTGATTTATGGATGACACAGAAGAACCTTAAGATTAAATGCCCCTCTTGTGATAATCATGTTCTTTTCAGAAGATTCAGGATAGGTGGCAGAAACAACACTTGGTTTAATGAATCCATTTCAGCCTTTATTAGAATCATGCGTTTTATTAAAAATCATGATTAACCATAAGCATAAACAAAGAAAACAGTAGACTAGACACATTATAAAACATTAAGAAGTAAGTGAACCGTTACGTTAATTCGATAAATGAAAATTATTTGTTCTTGATCTGAAATGTGTCTAAATCACTTACATATGTAAAAAAACAAAAAAGCAGGTTTCCTGACTATTTAAAGGTGAATCAGCACTACACTGTGGCTTTGCTAGTTACATAGAAATCATTATTAAATCTTCAGGAAAGATGATTCAAGCGCAGCGTGGCCTTATTTGCTGACTTGTCCAAAGCCTGACTCTGTAAATCATAAACTGCTTTTACAGAGGCTTAAATATACAGGCTTAGGTGAAACAGCTTTTTTTCACGAACCATCTCACCGACAGAGAATTATTTTTCAGCCTTATTAACAGTTAGAAGGGTTTACCGCAAGGGTCTATTTTAGCTTAGAATCTATTTTCTATATTTATAAAAGTTCTAGGCCAAACAATTAATTTGGCCGTGATATTTTTTTATGCAGATTAACACGATTCAAAAAAGGTACAACTATACAAGTAATAAAGACATAGACCTCTGCAGGATTCTTTTCATTCAATACAGATTCCACCAATGAAATGTTCTTGGCCTTAAAATGCCAAACATCTAAATCTATTTTATCCAAGCCATACTAAGACATGTCTCGTCTATATAGGTATTAGTATAGATTTATCTCTCAAAGTTGACCTTTAATACACAAATGCTAGTTCACATACATATTGTATCTTGTATGACTCTATAGGTTGGTACCGTTTATACCAAAAATTTGATTCTACAAGGCATCTCTAGTCTTATAATATATTACTATAACAAGTACATCTTTACTAGATCAACTACTGTTATTTATTTGAATATTCCTATGGTTCATTCAGAGCATGTTAAAAGTGTTTTTAATGCACCCTGGTTATGGAATAATATTGAGGCCACCAATCTATTCCATCTACTGCAGGCTTCACTGAAGAAATCATGCTGCTGTTATTATCATAAATCTTTCATATATTTAATTGGATTTGTTGTTTAAATTGTGTTCTTCGTGTGAAACTTTATGCAGCCATCTTGACCAGGACTGCCTGGAAGTAAAGATTCTATTTCTCAATGGGAACTTCCTGGTAAAAGAAAGGGATAAAACAAATAAATAAATATTCCCAAAAGTCATTTTAATGTGCAAAATTTGCGGCTCAAAAAAAAAGTTGTATTTTTTAATATTGGTGGAAACAAATAAATAAATAAATAATTTTAAAGTGATTTTAATGGTCTACACGTGCTGCAAAAAATAAAATAAAATAAAAATAAATAAATAAATAAATAAATAAAACTATATATATATATATATTGTATTTGTTATTATTGGTGGAAACTGCAATGCCGGATTTTAGGATTCTTCAGTGAGAACAGTATCTATTTAAAAAAAGAACAGTATCTATTCACAATATAAATTGCTTGTAAATGTATAAATATATTTATTGTCACGTTGAACAAAATAATCTCAAAAAATTAAATAAAATAGACACTGAATGTTTATAAAACGTATATATATTAGGGGCTGCACGGTATGTGTACCGTGTAACCGTATATGAAATACTCACTGCAGCAGCGAGGGCTTGGTCTAGGTCCGCAATAATATTTTCCTCATCCTCCAGGCCCACAGACAAACGAATGAGTGTATCACTGATGCCCAGCTCCTTCCTCACAATTTCAGGCACAGAAACGTGAGACAAACTTACTCTGTAAAAAAAAAAAGGGTGCACCATGGGAAATTGAGGTGATTGAAATGTCTCCTCAAAAAAATGACTTGTGAATCATACATACCATATACTTGTCACAATGATGTTTTAAAAGATAAGGTGTTCTTAAATTAGGCAGTTTAGACAAAAAAAGTGTTTTTGTTTTTTTTTATTCATTTTACTACATCATTAAATTTCTCCTGCCCCCTTGTGGCAATCCAAAGGTTCTTTGGACTCTCACTCATCCATATGCCTTTCACATGAACAGGGAACTAATGTTTTTTTCAATATTCCCTAGAATTAAATCAAACTTTTATCCCAGGGGGACATTCAGTGGATGTGAACATACTTACGGGTGCTCTGCTAGACTCTCAACACCACCAAGACTACCAGCAAGTGTAATCAACTGAAATACACAAAACAATACAAAATCCTTCAAACATTT
>JAUMHQ010000058.1:12674270-12689332 GCA_032361165.1 Enteromius paludinosus
AATGTTTTATATAGAGTTTTTGGATAGTTGTTAAAATAGATGCTTACTTTTGACCAATATGTGAATAAACCTAAGTAGCATGGGTATATTTGTAGAAATAGCCAAAACACATGGGTCAAATTATTGATATTGTATTGATTATAAGATATTTTGTAAATTTCCTACTGTAAATATATATTAAAAAATATTTTTTAATAAGTGACATGCATTGCGAAGGACTTTATTTGGACAATTTCCACAATATTTACAATTTTGCAACCTTACATTGCAGATTTCCAAATAGTTGTATCTCAGCAAACTATTGTACAAACTAACCGTACATTAATGAAAAGGTTTTAATCCGTTCCAAAGTAAATTTAAGTCCCATGCAAATATGCCACATGTATATACCCTGAAATAGATGTTATTACCATAAATGGCAGCTTTAATGGATTTCCTTTCACCGAGCAGTTTTTCACTCACCATAAATTTAAAGAGCATGCTACTGTTTTTCTCCACTGTGCCTCTTCTGCCTCTCGCTCATGCCTTAAAACAAAGAACAAGACTTGAGAAGGGAACACATACTCTCCACAATCTGAATGAAAATGTGGGGTGGTAAAACAGGCGGCGTAGGGTAAGAGTTCTGACAGACAGCCAGCAAAAGAAAACCTGCACTGTGATTTATTACACTCCAATACCTGACTGAGAGGCCTCCTTAAATAAATATTAACCAAGCTCACTAGGTGCAACTGCAGCCAAACCACACATATGAAACTATGTACAGACACATCTCAAAAGGACAACTTATAAGCAAGGCAAATTATTACAAGTGAGGATATTTCTGTTTAGATTAGCTCGCCCACTACCAATCCAAATACCTCCTCAGTTTAACTATAAACAGAGAATTGGTAATATAGGCAGGAAGGATTCATGATTTGCATACACTATTGTTTAAAAGTTTGGGGCTCTATGAATTGTAAAATAAATCATGCATTTGATCTAAAAAAGTAGTGTTTTCAATAATGCTAATAATGTTTCTTGAGCACCCATTTTTTCATTTATGGCATTTACAAAAACTTGATGCGTGTAATTTCTGTACAGAGACGACTACTGGACTGAATAGTGTTTGAGGAGTTTATTTTGTCGAAATACTTCACTTGGTTAACAAGATTCTAGTGTGACCATTTATTATCAAACTGGTACAGATCACTGGTAACATACAAAACAGGTATTTTATAAATGAGATCAACTCTATAATTTGCGTTTTAAACTCCATGCTCATTATGACTGCTGCCCACTGCAATATCTCCAGACCATGTAAACAGAAAAAGCACTCAGTGTGCCTCTTCAATGCTCCACGAAGGACATTTGACGTGGATCTAAAGCCGCATTTGTGACAGTAACAGCCTGCCTTTCAAACCCACAGAGGAACATCTGCTTCTGAAGCACACACACTCCCATTCGCACAGTATGAATGTTTTAAAAAGGAAGCAATAAAGAGACTAAAAATGTTGGGTGTGACTTGCACACCACATTTTTAATTAGGAGTTGGGCCGTATCTATCATGACATTAAAGAATTTGTATTGTAGCGTCACAAACGAGTTGCATCATATCCATTTAGGATAAGTCAGCATCGTGTGATTGACTCTGACTCTGGCAAATTTGTTGAAATGGGAGGCTTTTGGATCTGGGTGGCCTTGCTTTGTGGTACAAAATGGCAAGACAAAATGACACAGTCCTAAAACCAACCCCCACTCCTACTGCGCCATGATAAAGCACAATGCTCTGCCCAGACAGACCACCCCACACCCCAACACTTACAGATCAGCGGCTGCTGAGAGCTACTTCACCCCCACACCCACCTCACACTGGCCTAGTGTGCCAACAACCCGTCCCATTTACTGAATCTATTAGAAATGCACCACAGTAATCATCTTTGAAATTAAATCTCTCCTATTATGTTGAGCTGAGCATTAAGAACTACACAGATTAAAGTAGCAGTGCTTTGCTTGAAAACAAATCATTTAGATGATGTTGCTGTTGACTTTCATGCAATAACTTATTTTTCTTTCATTTCCTGTTTCTTAAGACTTACTGCACTGTGAACCAACAGTTCGAGTACAGAGAAATACTTCACGGACCTGCTAAAAGCAAGTCTCTTTGAGCATGTCTCAAGTCTCTTTGAGATCTGAAGCAGCAGTAAACAAAATATCTCTGCATGAAACAAATCAACTAGAGCAAGTTGTTTGGGAATGATACGAACAAATTGGGAGATTTTTTTTGTGTGAATGAGAAACTGCTGATCCGACTGGCCAAGGAAGGATATTTCATTTGTTCATTCTGTCATTAAGTCAGTCCAAATGACCATAGACACAATAAACGATGATGCCAAACACGATAATAAGGATACTACTTTCTTAAAAATAAGGTTTGCTTTTTTTTTTTTATTATAGAAAAACATGGGTTCCACAAAGAACCCTAAAGAGAACTGTTCTTAAAATATTTTAGTTTTCACATGATTTTAATTTTTTTCAAAGTTCAGCGATTTAAAGTTTAGATAACTGAATTTCACCCATGAATATATTTCCTGACCAACAGTAAACGTGAAAGGTAAAAAAATTACTTTTTACCCACTAACCCATATATACCAATTAATTTGTGAAAGATTCATTTTTAATTGACCTTAATTAATTTAGGCTAATAGTTTCTGTCTGTAACCTGATAAATGTCCATCTCGAAAGTTAACAAGAAAACGGAGCTTTGCTGCATTTTGTATAACGATGACACAAACCTACATAAATGTTCACTGAACGATTGCATAAACAAATATATTAGTGAAATTATTCAAAAGACTGAAAGTAAATCCCTTCCATCTCCGCACTGGCCTAGTGTACTAGAAAACCTTCATTGATCGACTAACAGAAGCACTTTATAACTGACCTATGCAAAGTTACACTAACCCCAACATTTGTTTAAAAGTATCTTAACTGATTAATAGAGTAAAACTGATCGTAAACTAAAAGCATGTACATTAAAACCATTGGCCAGGGATTTCGCGGGAAGCAGTGAGGGGAAACGGAAGCTCGAGGAGGGCATTCCCGCATTCCAACAGCAGTACTTCCGCTCCAAACTTTGTTGTACTGTGCTAGTCCTGCTTTAGAATTAAAACTAGTCATACTGTTTTCTTGTCATTTATACTTTTGCTTTTAACAAATTGCACGCCATTTATATAAACACATGCGTTCTGTCGGTTGAATGATTCATTTCGCTAATGACGTAGCATTAAGTGTTCTTCACCGAACGAGGAAGATTTTACAAAACAAAGTTCCAAGGCACTCTTATCAATCACAACATAAGATGTGGGCTACAAAATCCGGCGAATGAATTTCGAAATGGTGCCCATTCACCAAATGCACATCGCCTCTCTGTAAAGCCAAAACATGATGCAACGAAAAGAAACGTTTAATGAGTCCTTGTGTTGTTATGACTGTTTCCCACTCAGTTATTATTCCCAAGCTGGGTGAAGAGGTCGACTCTGCGAGTTCACGCAGCTTAATAAAGAACGGAATGGTAAACACAGCAATTCTTTACTGTGAAGTCTCACTAACCAGCCGCACTGGCACTGTGTGCGAGCATGCTCGTGTCCTCCATTGCTGTAACTTACGCGCGAGGGTTTCTGACGGCCTTGGCGCCAAACTCGAGCCGCCCAACATGACGAACCCTCTCCATTCACTACAATACCTTCCTCCTGCTACAATAACACTTCCTGTGGCTGTACAACAACATTCCGTGCGTGATCGCAAACTTTAAAGCGAGGATAATTGTATCGCCGTTACCAATAGTGTCCCAGTTGTCTAATATGAAGGTAAAACCCTGCTCGTAAAGGATCTGTAGGAAGCAGCAGGCCTGGATAACTGGCACACTGAGCCCCGTGTGAAGACACGAGCAGTATTGTTCGTGCTGCACCCTTACCTCTCATCCAAATATCCAGTGCTTCTGGACGATCGCACAAGGCGATAGACTTCGCAAGGCCGTCTTCAAGTCAGCAGAGTAGAGATGAGGTAAATATTCGTTTTTCTTTTCTGTCCCACTGTCAATATTCCAAAAGCAGAAATCACCCTCTCACCACGACACAACAGCTCTATTGTACTACCCGAGCGCTGGGTCCTAAACTCCGCCCCATTCAAGGCCCCGCTGAGAAGCCAGTGGAAACTGGACTATTTAGCGTACTACTTTTCAGTGGCAGTTAAATATCATTTCGTTGCCGCCATGGAGGCTAGTTAATTATTAGGTTTTTATAGTGTATATATATGCTGTCCTACAACAAAAAATACATTTAAAAACCATTAAAGTATTAAAATGTTAGATGTTTACTAAGATCCTTCTACCGAAATCCACAATAATATTTCCACTATTAGTAAGCTTAATATAGCCTATACAACATTTTTAACTTATGAAAATGATGTTGAAATAATTTTGTGTATTTTTTTTCCCATTGCTGATTTTAAAATTGTCTTTCTGATTCTTTTAAAAAGTGGTTAAAATATTACATTTATATAATATAATAATAATTTTCTTTGTAAATTATGAAACTTTTGAATATTTAAACTAATCTTAACAAACCTTAACTTTGAAATCATGGCCAAACCTTTGCCAATTATACCAAAACATTCAGAAAATACAACATGATTATTAACTACACAATTGCTAGAAATGTGTACCTTGGATATGATTTAATTTGGGTAAATACAATGTTTTGTTTTTTTTGTCAAGATGTTTCCTACTCAGGCTTTAGATCAATTCTGCAGTATGGCACATATGCAGTATTTGTAGTCTGCAACAGAATTGTTGCACGCATTAACAATTTGCTTGAAATGTGCCAAAATAATAAAATATAATAGGCCTATAGTAGATAGTAAATTTTGCATTCTCGTGAAAAAAATATAATGCTTATTCATTTGTGCACATACATTGTACTTATGAATAAAATAAGGTCATATTACAAATGTAAATTTGAATCGCAAGAATTACAACTTCCTCAGGAATGTGTTTTTGAACTTGACAAATCAGACAACCACTGTAGGTCTTATTTAGTAACCAGTGTAATTCAAGTTGTAGAACAAAACAATTAACCCCAAGTAATCCTCACCACATAACAGAACCCAAATTAGCCTTCTAGGTTGGCCTTCAAACTGTTTTCTTGTTTCTGACATTATGTAATGCTACTTAACCAGATTTTAGAGTAACTCGCAATCTCTTTCCGTAAACAAAAATGTATTAACACAGCTGTTGATATTAGTGTAATAAGATGCAGATATATCTTTGTGTCTGTTTGTAGATATAAAAAAAAAAAGATGACACATAACCTTTGACTAAAATGAATGTATTGACAAATCACAGTTTATATTTAACTCTACAAAATTGTCTCGTACAAGTAAGAACCATTTAGAAATAAAAAAAGTACACTGTGATTTTCTCAAATGTACAAAAAAAACATTTTGGTCACAGAAAGGTTGTGCACACTAAAATGTTGCTACAAAAATAGAGCAGTGTAAAGGAGACGGCTAAAGCTCCTTTTAGTAGTACATTCAATGTATCAGATGGAACTTTTTCCATTCTTATTAGAACAGTGTTACCTTAAAAATACTGAAAAACATAGAAAATACAATTTGGAGACAAGTCAAAAGCCATGCGAACAAGAAAAAGAAACAAAACACATGGCTATGAGTAAATATGTATCTATATATATCTGTTAAATATAAAAAAAACCTGATTCAACAATTCATGTTTTCTGGCATTTGACAAATATTGTTTACATCTATCTATTATACACAAACTGGACGACTATACAATATGTAATGAAAACATATATACAAGCAAAGGAGAATAAAACACAATTTCTAGCTGTACATTTAGGGAAAATAAGAATTTAATAAATATCTATATAATCAAATTCATTATTTTCAGCATAAGTGATCAATTGTCCACAGCAATGTTTGATTAGACTAAAGTTCCAGTTCTTGATTTTGTTCTCTATCTAAAGGCACTTGCCTTCCCGATTGGTTGAACTGACTATATGCCCATTTCATTGGCATGAAAATGTAAAAAAATGTTTAGTTCACAGAGCAAATCTGTCTGTTAAAATAGTGGTTATAAACCCCTAAAAGTGTTGAGATATCAGTGGCTTCGCATAAGTCCAATTCACTAAATGAACCAAGCAAACATGAACCCACATGAATTCGAGGTGCTCCTCTGCGCCAGGTTCACAGTCCCATCTGCATGTCAGCAAAGTTGAAGAAGTTGTCGACATCACGCGAGGATGTATTTTTGCTCTCAGAAACAAACAGCTGCAGGAAAAGCAGCAGACAACATGAAAAACATTAGATGATCCTCCTGAGCAAATCCTCAATAGATAGAATTGAGAAGTAATAGCTTCCTCTTATTTACCTTAGTCCCATTGAACATTTCATTGGCAATGGATCGACACGCCTCCACCGCACCATCTCCGTTCAGCTCAAGAGCAACCACTGGACCTGCAGGAACACAGATCAGTTACAAAAGGCAAAAATATTTGCACCTCTTTTATAAGATCCTGTGCATGTTCTTGTATCGCAGCACCTTTGGTGATCCATTCAGTGAGGCTTTCTGCGTTATTCTGGAACACACGGTTCACATCCTCAGGGCGCATGGAAACCTCTTTGGTCTGAATGAGGACAAAGCCTTTGGCGGTCGCCTGCATTTAGGTGGATACAAAAAAATAAGGTCACAAAATGAAAGGTTTTTGCAAATCAGCTTGGTTACACATTGGACAACAGACTGGAATTTAAGTGTGTTGTTTCAATTGAGAAGCATAAAAATAAAACAAAATTATCACAACTATATGCCACATGAAATGAACATTTCTTATTTATTGTGTTAGTGTGAATGATGTGCTATGATATTGATTTTACAGTATAATACTTCATGGTTGTAAATGTTTTTAATAATATGATATCGAAATAAAACGCAGGAATGGATAACAATTCAGAGGTTCTTTCAGGTTTCTTGAATTCTGCATGAAATATTTATAATATTTGGATTCATGGCAAGAAGCCGCAGAGCAAATTCATTCTGAACGTTATTTTTGAAACTATTATACTGTGAACTGTCAAATCAGACCCCTACAACTATGCGGCAGAGCACTTCCTGTTTTTCCCATCCTGCTTCTAGTAACAAAGTAATAGAACAAAAATGAAGGTGCCCACAGCTGGATATATTTTAAAACTTCCTTAACTTCCTTCCTCAACTAAATAATATAGAGACTTTTTTTTTTTTTTATTATAAAAATGTTAATCATACGCAGGCAACATCTGTAGCGGAAAAAAATAGATGTTACAAACTGAAGTGAAGTGGGAAATAGTACACATCCCCTTTTCTATTTATATAGGTTGGGTGACTGAAGAAAACGGATTTCGTTTCCCAATTAACATGAAAAACCTGCTGCGAACAACTTTAGTTGGCGCTAAACTGAGTAATAAACACACAGCAACAGTAGGAAATGTTGACTCATTCTGATTAACATCCAGTTTAAGAAACCTCAAGATGAGCAAATATGCTACACAATTCCTGAATCACTCATTGTCACAACCTTGAAGTTGTGCATCGACTCGATCGAGCGAGTTCTTACCTCATCGATAAGCTTGCGTGCGTTAGCAGTGGTGTAGTCTCCAGCGAAAAAGACAAACAGGCAGGACTCTTCGCTCTCGGTGCGGCGCCCTCCTTTGGTCATGGGCACTATGCTTCGACTTGCTTCGGCAGAGATTCTCACGGACTTGAATTCTGACTCGGGATCTGGTAGAGGCACAGACTCCAGGACAACAGCATCTTCCGGCAGGAGACTCCAGTTGGTTTCCCCAGAGACGGGTGTGAAGTCATGAATATTGCTCCAATTGTTGTTAAAGATGCTGAGGCCAGCATCTTTAAAGTGGAAAGCCAACTCGGGGTAGTAGTACTGGTAGCAGCCAAACTTCATGCCTGTTGAGGACTCGATGATGGGTTGGGTGGCGCAGCACAAAAAGACGTCCATTTTCTTGCAGTCTCTTGTGCGGAACTGCTGGCAGGCCACCACACACTTTATATCTTTGCAGTCTCTGAAGAACACGCTGCCTTTGACCGGACCTAACATAATACGGCAGTTCACGCAGTCGTCAATGGTAATAGTCGCCGCATGGTCGAATACATAGATGTTACAGTTTTCACAATCCTGAATGACAAACTGCTGGCCATTAAGTTTGTCTGGTAACCGGCCCACTGTCTCATTCTTGAGGCCTGTCAGCATAAACTCTTTCGGGTCAACCTGCAAAAAAAGACGTGCAAACATGTACATAAATGGAGAACTTAAAAGAGCAATAAAACCATTATCAGCTATCTTTGCTCTATGGTTCCTCTCACACTCTTGCAACAGGACGTTCCCTCCCTCAAAATGTGGGTTTATTAGTTAAAGGCATTATGCTTTTGTCAAAAATTTTTAAAAGCTAATTCTGTTGTTGTAAACTATACTTGAGAACAAACCCCAAGTATTAACACTATAAAGCCTACTGTATCATATTTGATGCAATAATTTCTAAGGCCTTAATTTCTAAATCATCAGAATAATCGAAACTTGGCTAAAATAAACTGTTCTATACAATACTATTTTTATATACGGTACAATATTCTACATGTCTTCGGCCCTCTGATTGATAGCTCGCACATTTTAGCAAGTAAAAGATCAAATATTCTCCACCTTCAGGTTGTGGTCTCTTTGCTTTACTACTATTTTTTTTTTTTTTATAATTTTGAGAATAGCTTTTGTTCTGATCATAAATCTAAGCATGTTAAATCATCTTAATAAGACTATTTCTTTTATTGGGATATAGAGTGACAATTAATATTTATATGCATCTCATGCAAGTATCCAGTTATGCTGTTAAAAAATTCTATATATAATTTATATGCATTACAAGCTATCAGAATTTCATCTTACTTTTACCAGTTTCCTTCCAAATAGGAAACTCATTCTGCATTGTTTGGAACCCAAATGATACCTCAAATCATGCAGCATGTTGCAAATAAACTTTCATCGCAGAGAAGCAAAAATAGAAAATGGGAACAACATTTAAAACTGAAGGAGGCACCTGTTCTATATATAGGGACAGACTATTACAGAAATCACGCGCTCTTTTGACTTGTAACCACCTAACAACCACTTAAAACACCCTGGGATCTCCCTTACAAATTTAAGCAATGAATGAAATGGAAGTAACAAAAAAATCCTTTCTACTGTATTGTGATATATATCAGAGAGTAGAGCATCACAGAAAGGAGTAATACAGCATTGGCTGTCGTTCTAATAAAACCTACATCATGCATTTAGAAAACATCTAACGTTAGTTTGAACATCAAGCCAAAATTTGACCAGGCATAAAAAAAACTCACCAAAGAACCCATTGCTTAAAAATAGTAATTACCAGCAGGTTTCGGACTAAAAACCGAACAGAGCTATCATGTTATAGTATTTTTATACTATATGTGACCGCAAAACCAGTCATATGGGTAAACTTTTGAAATTGAGAGTCATACACCATCCAAAAATATGCTTTCCATTGCTGTATGATTTGTTATGAACTCTGAGAGTGCAATCTAATTATCTAATCTAAATATAAATTAAACCTAAATATTAAGAAAATTGCAATTATAGCCTTGTTGTCCAAATTAAGTAATGCATATTACTAATCAAAAATGAAGTTTGTGGTAGGAAACTTACAAAATGTCTTCATGGAGCACACGTTTTATAAATATACAAATGATTTTTGGATTAAAAGAAAAATCAATCATTCTGACCCGTAAAATGTATTGTTGGCTATTGCTAAATATATACTATTTATGACTGGTTTGGTGGTCCAGAGTCACATATTTTAAAATGAATAAATCCTCTGGGGCCAACTGGAAGTTTGCTGAGGCCCTCTAGTGGGCCTTGACCCCTGGTTGAGAACTAGTCTAATCTATCTTCCTTTGACAGATCATAGAGAAAACGCAAACTGTTGGACAGTGAAGTGTTTCCTTGAATTGCCTTTCAATCTGCATCGACCTGGGCAATGAATGGTACAACAGTAACGATTTAAACGTCCGGACACTTAAATGCTCTCAAAGCTCAGTAATGTGTTTGTGGTCGGAGGGGAAGACAGAAACTCCCACCCTTATTACTTATTCTCTTCCTCTCTCTGATACGGCGTCAAACATGTTGATGGCGACACCACTTATGTGCTAATCCTTAACACAGCGTTATCTGGACAAACGCCAGACAAGCAAGTTACGTGCCCTGACTTTAAGCCGATAATAAGCTCTGTCTATAGTTTACCATAGTATTTGAAAACCTATAACCGACGACAGACACTTTACGAGTGTAAAGTAAACACCACACAAGAGGGGCCAAACCCATCGCGAGCGTGTCGCGAACTGCATAAAACGGGCTTTATAGCGCGCGCTGAGCGAACGCGCTTAACAATAGCTATTCGGAGTTCATACTGTATCGTTCCTTATACAACATTACATACTGTGCAGCACAAAAACGGGCCGTACCTTTTCTCGTTTGTCCCAGCTGTATTGCTTGGGAGCCTCCTGGTTGCTGTTGCTGCCCAGCGCAGTGTTGTTGATTTCTGGGAGGTCATTGCCCGTGGCGCTCTCGTCCCCATCGGGCAAAGCAGGGTCTTTTTGAGGAGATTTTCTCCTCGATTTTTTGGAGAAGCAGCACCCCATTTATAGACGATGCGATATGTCAGCGCGCCCCTCCTGTTGTAAATGCCACGCGTTTCTGAAACAGTCTCGATCAGCCGCAGTAGCGCTGCTTTTCTCTCGCCCTCCCCAGAAAGCAATCAAGAACACGCAACCTGTACGCTTCCCGTTTCCTTGACCCTCGAGCTAGCCAATCACTACAGCGCACCGCGTTACTAGGGAACAGCGAATCAAAGCTGAGCCGTATCTATCGAAACAAGGGGTGGGGGGTGACGGGAGTAAATGACTAATATTTGACCCCTGCCATATGCAAATAAAGCATTTTGTTCGTGCGTTGTGTAAACTCATCCTGCCATGTGAATAATTAATGTCAACCATAAATTTTGTGCACTCGGATTTACACTGCTGGATGCTTTTATATTTTGCATATACATATGTGTTTATCATCTTGTCCCATTATTGCTGTAAGATTACCTTTTCTATAAGATGTTTTACTCTTACTGGGGACCTTTAAAAAACAGGCAAATACAGTTTATCACTTCATTGACAACCTGTTCATCAATGTGTCAGTTTGTGCTTCTAAATAAAAACAAAAACTCATACATTCTAAACATTTTAATGCATTGCTATGTGGTTTAGCTGCTTTTTTTTTTGTACTAAGTACCATTGAAGCTCGTTGAGTGAATTGTCCAGAAATGCAGTAAGAGGCCAGATGTGTGCATGTGTGTTTGTATTTGTGTTCTATATCATTTTCACTGAGAAACTGCATGTATAGCATTCATTTCAGACAAATAATATTAATGGGAAAATAAAACGTATGTGGAAGACGTAAAGATTTCAGTTACTCGCTTATGTGTTATGTGTTTGCCAAGAAAACACATTTTTTTTCACAGATCTTTCCTCGTGTGAAATGCGGTTTGACAGAGCAACTTAAAATATCACAGTTTAACATGGGCTTTTTGGTGTGTGACTCATCATGTACATACATTTGTGTTAAATATACATGATGTGAAACATAGCAAGTATTATGCTTGCCTGTTTAACTGTTGTGTTACAAGCAGCATCATGTTCTTCATGTATGAACTTATCTGTGTGATGTCACCTGATAACTATTAATTAAACAAATAAATAAATATCATTTGAAAAAAAATGATAAATAATACACATACTTTTCAAATAGCCTAATACTTTATTTCAGGAAGCACAGAAAGACAATTTTCAGAACTGATTGTCAAAAAGCACTGTGACAAAATTATTTTTTCTTCTAGAACCTTTTTCTAAACTGACCTACACTTGCCAGCTCTGCTTAAAGGAGTCATACAAAGCCAATTTTCCACAAGCTTATATGATTCTTCAGGGTCTTAATGGAAGTTTGTAATATAGTTTATTTTAACATTTCTCAAGGGTGTTGTAAAAAAACGCTAATTTTACCCTGTCAAAAACAGCTCTTTAGAAATCCTGTTCTGTGTACTTCCCTTTTAAATTTTCACGAGCTCCGCTGACTCCGCCCCTCTTTTCTGAGGCACTCTCTGAGGATCTTTTTTTAGCTGTATTCAGAGTGAAACTTGCTAATTAGCACATTACTAGGAAAATCGATTTGAAAAGATTCATTAAAAGGCATTAAACTCACTGCTTCTGTAGGTGAGGCTGGATCATGAATGATTCGCGCGAACATCAACGCATTTCGGTTGATCAAGGGCGCGTTTCCCTTCAGAACCAAACGTAACGATAATCTTCCGCGTCTTCAGTCACTCAGATGTCGGGAGTAGATGACTAACCGTGTACTGCTATGTTCATTAATACATTCAACAACAAAACACCTCAATCTCTTAGGAGTCTTGCTTGTCTCTGTGTCTCGGTCTGATGACCCTTCACTCAGGGCTGTTCTGAGGTAACGTTAAGTTAAGACACCAGTTCAGTTCAGTCCGTGGCTGCGTCCGAAATTGCATACTTCTTAAGTAATTTAGACAATTTAAACTTTCAATAAGTCATCCGTTTATTTAGATAGCTGTCAATCATCTATTGTGGGTGCGGCCTCTGTCTGTGTGCCGCCACACCGACATGCATTTGAGAATGGCTTGATTTCAGAATGGGCAACTTATTTTTATTAAATCAAAAGAAAACTACTTGTGGATCTTTATCATTGTAGGGTGGTTGTGTGTACACACTCCCAACACACATTTCAATCCAAACAGCTTGTAAAAGTGCATGACCCCTTTAAGTGTAAACAACATATTGATATCAAATGTGTGATTATTTTTGGGTTATAATCATTACTGCACTACAAAGATAGTTTTAAACATGTAGTTCCCAGAACCAGAAAATGATGACTTTCCAATTTTCCTATAGCAAAGGAAGTGTGATAGTATGCAGAAGAGCGAAAAGGAAATGTTAAATTCCTGTTTGTTTCCATCAACATGCCAGCTGGACCTTTGGAGGTCAGAAAAACTGAAAGGTTTCACATTCTTCAAACAACTCAATTTTCAGTGCAAAAAATGCTTTAAATGTTTACATCCCCACTTGACATTTTTATATCACCTCTTAAAATTGCCTGTCCACAAACTTCAGCAGAGAAAACAAATATTTAACTAATTTTGACATATTTATTTGACAATAAACCAGACTATAACATATACCGCTCATACATTTTTACATCCAGGGGTATAAAATCATTTGTTGACCCTTTTTTAAGGTTCAAGCCCTGTTTTGTATGACATTCATGGAATGTAGTAGTATTAGAGTAAGTGGAGTATTGGTGTGCTTGTCTCTTTAAGAGCTTGAGCCGCGGTCTGCTCTGATACCTCTCATTATTGCTCTGACTCTACCTGACGCAGTTGAGGCAGAGAGTGAGGAAACCCGCCACGAGCATCCTGCACCATGGAGGCGGCCACAGCACCAAAGCCATGGACAATATATGCATTAGTAGGACACAGCTCACTCTTTCCTATTTTAACGTTCATTTTAAGCCAATGTTGTCGGATAAGAGCAGATGACGGCGGCATAGAGGAACTTACCACGGAGAAAGAAGCAGAGGAAAGTCACAGGCAGGACAGCGTGAATTTACTTACGTTTATTTTGCTTTTGACACTCACTATCCTCACAATATGGCTCTTCAAACACAGAAGAGTGCGCTTCCTGCACGAAACAGGATTGGCAATGATATACGGTAAGAAATGAGTCTTTTTAACAATGCGAAATGCACTCGGCATCGTGTGGGTCTCAACCGAATGAACCGCCGCATTTTTGGCCGATTGTACCGAGTCATCAGAGCTGAATAATTTGTAGTTCGCGTGTTTTTGCGCATTTTCTGTCTAGATAGGCAGTTCATTAGGCATTGAGACACAGCCATCATGTAAACCCTTAGCTAAGCCTCATATGAACGAGACTGTGTAGCTTGCTAGCTTGAACGAGTGCTAATAACGTTACGAGCCTTGCATCGAATGGCATTATATGTCAGTGTGGTTTTTAAATGGCTGTGGAATAGATTGATGTTCTTGAATGCGCCGTGATAGCCGACACGTGCATTAGCCCGCAATGCATTTTGATATTGCATGATATCTTATGTGTGCATTACATTTTACACCATGACTGCTATTCAGGCATTCAGACGCCTGGGGTTTCGTTTCTTATTTTGTTTCAGTTTTTCCTCCTGTTGAGTTCCTCATACTAGCTTTGACCAATGTGACAGTTTTTGTTTTTCAGGTTGGATCAGACTACAGTAATATGACGTTATGTCGTCTGTGTCAAAAGTCCTCCCCAAACCCTCTCTACTGTAAAGGAATACTTGCCAAAATACCAAAAATGCATTGCTTTCCAATGCACTTGCAATTATTGGTAATGTTTAAGCGTAAAAAAAGGCCCACTACAACATCATAAAAATGCTGAATTGTTTTGAAGCAATGTGACAGCCTGATTTCAAATTTAAGTCATTGTTCACTGTAAACATTGACATGGCCTATAGTGTAAATTAGACAAAGAGTGATCCCTACGCTTTTCAGTCCATTAATTGCTCTTTTGAATATTCAGTTGGACACTTAATCTAGATTCACTGTTTAACAGAGTGTTGCAAGGAAAGATTATTATTATTGCGTCACTTATGACAATGATAAATTATATTTTTTTTATGGCATTGTTTTTTAATATTTCTTTTTCTCCCCATTCCTTGTAATTGCATCTACAATAAGAGCAGTGCAATTCATCCAAATGTCTTCTTTTATGTTACACAGAAGAAAGAACATTACCCCTCAGTTTCGCAGACAAGGCTTAAGCTAGTCCCAGACTAAATTGCATGTTTGAGCTGTTTCAGATGAAAATATCTTGCTCTGACTTA
>JAUMHQ010000058.1:12696681-12708844 GCA_032361165.1 Enteromius paludinosus
GGCATTTTTTCCCCTTACCTAAGCTACATACCTTATATGTACATATCAGAGAACAATTTAAAATATTCTCTCAATGCATTCTATGGCACCTTTAATACAGTTTTTGCATTTTATTTGCTTTGCCGAAACATTTTTAAAAACTACATAATTGTGACCATAACATAGTACTTCAACTCTTTTGTAACATATCAAAATTCTACCTTTTCATGTATATGATTTAACCAGAAATACATTTTTAGATATTTTTTTTCATAACTTGAAAATGTGCAAACTGAATGAAAAGTCTGAAATGTTACATATATGTCACAGTGGGCGTTTTTTAAACAAAATATTTTGAAATGTGCACCAGAAAATATACAACACCAAAATAACTGATTCAGCTAAATTAATTGAGCAGCTCGTTACCATTTATCTTAATGTGATAAATAAGTCACATCAAAACTCCGCCTACTATTTTAATGTTAACAGCCCGATGTGACACATGTCACCACAATATCTTTGTAACTTGTTTTGAATCGTTTTGTGGGTCCTCATGGGTTGTTTACTGCACCAAAAATATCACACCAAGCTTTCGTCTTTGATTGAACAGTTCTTATAAAAGCTAACTGTGCAATCATATACTCACTTTTCTCATGCAGAGGAATCTCCCCTGAATTTTCATAAAATTCAACAAAACCTTTATACACAGTGTACATACTTATTATTTTACCAAAATGATCTGTCTTCTTTTGTTGATACAAGTGTAATACTAAATACTAAATGCACTCTGCCATTACGTAATAAAAAAAAGACCCCCCCAAAAAATCAGCACAAAAATGTTGAAAAACAGATTAGATAAACTCATTGGAATAAAGGTGTAAACAAAGGCCTAAAATAGGTATCTGGGTTTTGAACAACAATGTCTTTAATATAGGTAATGGGCGAACGCTTGCCTTCGATTTAAAAGCATTTAATCTGCGGAACTTTTGTAACAGTGTGTGTGTTCTCCGATCCTCTTCTTTACTTTTCTTAGTTTCATTTACCTCACAGCACTACTTATCTTCTCTCTCTCTCGGTATGATAATGGTTTCATTTCCTGAAGATATGCAATGTGTATTTCATTTCCTGAATTCACTTTTTTCGTTCATTATTTTATGTGCGCTCCCAGTTTATTTTGGGTAGTAACAAGGTTTCATTCTGTGAACTGATTGTATTACTATCAGTTCCCATCTACTCCATGCACAGCCACAGAAAGGCCACAGTCAGAAAAAGCAATGCAGGAGTTTACATGAGCTGCAACCGAGGAAGCCCTTATGACGGTGGAAGAGAGAGGTTTAACATCAAACTATTTTGTAGTCACTGCACTTTGTACCAACAGAGTGACTCAGCATATTGTGACTAATACTCACATAGGAAAAAACTCTGTCTTGCTAGGATAGAAATATAGAAGAATAAGAATGATAGTGTGTCAGGATGAAGACTAAGGGTCTTACGACATTTTTAATCATGTGTAATAAAGACAGATTTATTTCATTAACCTTTGACTTCTCTGTATAAACCTATGAGTAATGTTTTTTTTGGGAGGGGTAGGAATATCTAAGATATGTGTGTGTGTGTTAGGGATGGCACGGTTCATGAAAAAAACTGAACCGTTCGGCTCACTTGTCTCGGTTCGGAGCATGCATGCGTGTCATTATTTACTCACATGTTGTCCCAAAACTGTATTAATTTCTTTCTTGTGCTAAACACAAAACATATATTTTGAGTAACCAAACAGTAGCTCGTCCTCATTGAATTTAATACAATGTTCAACAGAAAAAAAGAAACTCATTCAGATAAAAACGAGCTGAGGGTGAGTAAATGATGGATGTAGTGTAGAAGTGTATTGTGTTTCACCTTTCAATACTGCTGAATACACCTACTCTTCCTGAAAAATAAAACCACTGTTTGTTTATATTATGTTTATTTGTAATGTGTATCTATTCGAATAACAAAGATAAAATGACAACTTTTTTATCTTTGCTCATTTTGGCCTAAATATCTGCGCTTCTTTGTTATACTTTACCTTGAAAGGCTTTGTTTTTAATAAAAAAAGGCAAATTAGTTTGTCTGTACTGCTCAGACAACTTGCAAAATAGTAAAATCAATGACTAAGAATCATCGTGATATGATATTTTTTCCATATTGCCCACCCCTACCACAAATTTGCAAAATAGCCTTAAACAACCAACTTGAAAAAGAATCGGGATAAAAATCGTGAATCTTGATTTAACCCAGAAAAAAATCGGAGTATGATATTTTTTTCCATATCGCCCACCCCTACCGTACTAAACCGAAAACTGTGATACAAACCGAACTGTGGGTTTTGTGAACCGTGCCGTTTTTACTTTTGGTTTGTTCGACATGCTTTTAACATGCTCTTCCTTGTTTCTCCAGAGACACTTCTTCAGAAACCTAGGATCCATAATAACTTATGCGTTCTTGGGCACTGCAATTTCCTGTTTTGTCATTGGGTAAGTTACTAAGGTTCATGATATTCCTCAGACCATGCAATATTTTACATACAGACAGTGGATCAGCCATGACATGCCTCAGAAGCTTTTTACAAATTATACAGATGAAACAGAGCTGTACTAAGTGTGACTGTACGCACTGCAGCATGTAAATCTATGTGAAATCGTTCTAACCTAAACTATTAAAAAAATTGTGTGCTAACCAATGACATAAAGGAGCCAGGTTCAGGCACGTAATGGAATTTTATGGCACCAGTAATCATCCACCATCAGTGTTGTGCAAGTTACTTCCAAACTGTAATGCATTATATATTGTATACTTGTTACTGTTATTTAAAAGTAATTCTTTATATTACAATATTACTGATTCAACATTGTAATGCTTTACATGACTCCTGTTTTACTTTTGAGTTAGGGCTGGGCGATTTGGCCTAAAATCAAAATCTCGATTAATTGAACATTTTAACTCTATTACGATTAATAAACGATTATTTTATACATTTTTTTGCCCTTATAGTTCACTGACAAATCTTGTACAATAAATATGCTCACATATTACAAGTGAGAGATTTTTGTTTTAACAAAGGGTGCATTACTTGATTTTAAAATAATTGAAGGAAACAGGCATCTTCTGTCTATGATTATTTATCAAACATCAGTGTTGAACAAGTGGAATTAAAGCACACATTGCCTAAAACTAACAGTCACTTTGGTCTTATCAAAAAAGTAAAAAATGAATAACAAAATTAATTATTTTCAATGTTTTTCTTATTAAAAGTATAAAATAAGCAGTATCTCTTCTAAATAAAATAACTCTTGTATATCCTATAAATGATATTTTAAACAGTGCATTTCTTGCATCTTCTGTAAACAAATATTTTACTGTGCAGTGTATCAATGTGAACAACAGATTGTTGTAATGAAAACAGAACTCTCCTAAACACGGTTGCATGAGGTGATCTTGTCACTATATGAACATGAATTTTACTCTTCTTACTTCTTACTTAGAAACACGAGCACGTTAAACTTTTCAGGTTATGTCTTGTACATGTCTGGCAGTGCAGGAAAAATGTGATCGCGAGGTGTTTAAACCCGCTTCGCTCCACTGTAGCCAAGGGAGTCATATAATTTGCGATGTAAAGAGACTGGAAGCGCCTGGCAGAAGCCCCTCCCATGACGTGAATTCGTGTTTGCTGTGAAGCAAAGTACATTCAAAATGTTCAAGCGTCCAACTACGCGCAATTTATTTGTTATTTAATTTATTATTAAATCGCTTCTGGTGTGAATGTAGGGAAACGCAACGGAGCGGGTCACGTGACCCCATACGCGGGATTGTTTTTAAAGGGAAAGTAATCCAAATAATCGACCTGGAATAATTTTAGCGATTATAGATTATAATACTTTTCGATTAATTGCCCAGCCCTATTTTGAGTTACTTTCACCCAAAATAACTACAGAGAGCGCGCCGTTAGCGCAGCTGCATTCAAATACACGCAATAGATTAAAGCTCGTCACAGCATCAGCACAAGTAGCCTAATTACCAGGAATATGTCCGATGAAAATAGTAGGAAGATATTTAAATTATTTAGTGTCACAAAGATACATTTCCTGACTCGCCATCTCCTCTGATGCACCTTAAGTCATCTTTATGGATTCAAATAATAATGAAAGAGTTTTTGTTTTAGATTTTTTTTTTTTTTAAGCTTTTTGTATATGTATTTTTTGTATTTAATAAACAAAAATAATCCAAGCATTTTTCGAAATTAATTTTCTAAATTATTTTGCCATTACACGCAAAACTGTTTTATTAGTTGAAACAGTATAAGCTGTTTTGGTGGAAGGAAAAACAAGACTGACTCGGGGCACTGGCCAGTGTGAGCTGGAACACAGAGGATGAAATCATGCCACTCTTTGCACTGTTGGGCCAGTAGCCTCGCGACACTCCTGTAAAACCTGCCCTAATGCCTTCACTTGACCGTGTCACACATACGAGGTTAAGCCAGCGAGAGCGAGATGAATGAAATAAATCGCTCTACACATATATATTAGAAGCTGTCCTTCAGTATTCATTTACAAACCTGTACACCACACATGGATAATAACTGACCATGAACAGAAAATAGAGCTGACTTGCAGCATTTTTTATACGTTAATATCTTATGTCTTGCTGTTTTTCGAACAATAAAAATTTCGGCTAAAAGTGTGTTGTAACTCAAGCATTACTGAACATGTACAGAGTAAAATATTACTGAAACTTGATTAGTACTCCCAGCACTGTCCACCATAATATTCATTTCTTTGTTTGCTTTGGTATGAGCACCACCGTCTCGCTTAGTACCTTGAGCACATAGCAAATGCAAAAAGGTTTTTCACTGTTAAAAGTCAAACATGTTTAAAAACTTTAATATCAGCAGCTTCATCTGTCAGAAGTCACTTTACACTGCATTGTGGGATTCAATATTCTGGCAGTGTGTTTTGTTGTTTACTCCATAATTTAGAAAATATAGTTGGATATCTGTTTGTTTTATGAATACAAGGAACATATTAATAATATGACTACAAATAGTAGTGTTATGTGCTATTATATATAACTTAGGTTCCCTTTTAAACCTAAAAAAAGCCTAATTTTTTTAAATATATTTTTTTTACTTTTTTTTTTAAGAAACCTCATGTATGGCGTGGTGAAGCTAATGCAGGTTTTGGGTCAACTCACTGACAAGTTCTACTACACAGACTGCCTCTTCTTTGGTGCCGTAATATCTGCCACAGATCCAGGTACTTCATCTCTCACTTCTTCCTCCTTTTGTCTTTGTTCTCTTTTCAGGAAAATTAAACTTGCTGTTAAACGCTTAGCATCTTTTATATGAACCGACTATTAAGATTATCATTCAGGATATCAATACGTTATGTTACTGATTTGTGTGTGATTTTTAGTCACAGTGCTTGCGATCTTTAATGAGCTTCATGCTGATGGTGATCTCTATGCACTGCTGTTTGGAGAGAGCGTCATGAACGATGCCGTTGCCATAGTGCTTTCATCGTAAGTCCCAGTTTCATTACAGTATCACTTCCTTGTTCCCTTTCTGTTGCTACAAAAAAAAAAAAATTCAAATCACGTGTTTTGTCTGCGGCAGTTGGTGGGATTTCCCAGGCTGCCAGAACACAGGGGGAGCTGGGGACATATTCACTGTAATGCTGAATAGTAAAATGAATGATGCTGTTTTTTTACTCTAGATGGTGCTCTGACTCCCCCTTTTGGACACAATGAGCTAAAGCTAATTGTTTCAGATGTTGTTTTTCGGGACCACTTACACAATTTAACAGTATAGGCAGAATAACGGTGTTGTTTAGACTTTGATTGGGAAAAAGCATGAAAATAAAATAATGTGCATTATTTTGAGGTAATCAGATCAGTTAATTTAATGATTTGGATTGTTTTGTCTTTGCTTTGCAGGTCAATTGTGGCGTATCAGCCTTCGGGAGCTAACACACACACATTTGATGCGTCTGCCTTCTTCAAATCAGTGGGCGTCTTCTTGGGCATCTTCAGTGGCTCTTTTGCTATGGGTGCAGTCACTGGAGTAGTCACTGCCCTCATATCCTTTTTTGCATGTTGTTATGAAATCAGTGAAATATATTTAGGTTCATGCAAATAGGTTGTGTTGCTGCACATTCGGCTTTGTGATATTGCTTTTAATACCCATTTGTAAAATTAGTAAGACAATTATCCTTTTAACGGTGGAGGATTTCTGTCAAGAGTACCTAGTAAAAATATATACATTCATTGCGTATACATTGTGTTTTATATATAATTAACTATCAGAAGACAAAGTGAAAGTATAAAATCTAATTTCAAAATCTACAAAATTCTATTTCAAATAATTGCTGTTATTTACCTTTCTTTTAATCCAAAATGTTTCTTTTAATCCATTTCTAATGGATCATATGACACTCAATAATTATAGAAATGACTTTTGAAAGCAATACACACAGTATAACTGTTACTGTTAAATAAAAAAAAAAATCTATATATTTTTTTCCAAAAACATAGAGCATTTTAATTTTTTTTTAATTAGCTCTCTGATTATTTTATTAGATATGTGCTTTAAATTCTTAACTTCATCCACGTGACCAAATTCACCAAGCTGCACTGTTTCCCTCTGCTGGAGACAGCTCTGTTCTTCCTCATGTCTTGGAGTACTTTTCTGCTGGCTGAAGCTTGTGGATTCACAGGTGGGTGTTTGTGTGGATTTGTAATGAAAGCATAGTGGGTAATCTGCTTGGTAACCCAGAGGCCAAACCATAATATAATAAAGTATAATATGAGGCTGCAGCTGCTTCCACTCTAGAAACTGCACAACATTTCCTGCTACAGTTCAATATCAGCTGCAATAATAGTATAATTTTCTGGTGTTTAGAAAATCATCTGTTCAGGTTTAATGTGCTTTATTAGCATGACAAAAATGACATTCAGGTTCATGGCAAATCCTTTGCATACAAATATGCAAATAAAATGTAAAAACTTCCTCCATTTTGCTGTACATGGGCAGGCAAATGATAACATCCCTGATGTGTAAATGTGTTCAGTCGTTTGCATTCATCATCTGGTTGTTTCGTTAGTCAACTACAACCTTGCATCCCATCCCCCACTTGAAAGAAAAAAAGAGCACAAATGATGCTGAGGTTTTTTTTCTTTCTTACTGTTTTAGGTGTTGTCGCTGTGCTGTTTTGTGGAATCACACAGGCCCATTATACCTACAACAATCTCTCTGAGGAATCAACCAAACGCACTAAACAGGTAAAATATTTTAACCTTGTTTCAGGTAAAAGATATAAGCCTTTGGCTTCTAGTTGCTTTTAGAGCAGCTGAGAAATGAACTGTCAAATTGGAAAAAGTAAGGTATATTTCAAAAGAAAAATGAGTGGGGGATGGAGGACCTGCCTTTTCTACTTCAAAAGATGCTTTGATGCAGGGGGGCCACAAGTCGAGGGATAGTGCTAAGTGAATTCCCAGCACCCCTGTGGTGTTGTCAGAGCAGTGCAATGTGTGATGAAGTGAAGTGGGGGGCATACAGTAATTATGACACCCCTGTGGCACTGGCTTTCTCTCCAGGGAGCCGGATATGTTTTATCAAAGCTCCTGTCTATACAGAGAAGGGTTATAATCACAGGAATTTAAAATATCGGCCTCCGCCTCAGATATAACATGTTATAAAAGCCATTGTAGAGTATGGTGAAGCACGTTACACTTGGGATGTGGTTTCGAAAATGTGTCGTTTTGCTTTTATGAATGTTGTTTCAGCTGTTTTGTTGACCAAATGTGCTGTTGTCAGATGCATACATGCGTTTCTTTGCTTTTGCAGTTGTTTGAGGTGCTGCACTTCCTAGCAGAGAACTTCATCTTCTCATACATGGGCCTGGCGCTCTTCACCTTTCAGAATCACGTCTTCAGCCCCATTTTCATATTTGGAGCCTTTGTATCCTTGTCTTTCAGCTGAAATGTTTATTGCAGATTCTACATGAGGAGGTGGGGATGTGCATTAAGCCTTAGCATTTACCTCAGCCAGGTAGTGTGACAGCATTTTAGAGAAGATCTGCCTGCAAGCCAAATCATTTTAAATGGTCATTTATGACCATTACGAGGCATTACGTAATTGTTCCCAAGGAATAACATGTTACTATTCTATTCAGTTATTTTAGATTGGGACATTTTCAAATAGGACAAAAACACCATAAAAGTGAGCAGTTTCACTTGTGTGCAATAGTACAAGCTTTGTGGAAACCATATAATACTGTACTTTTTTTAAATGGCAATTTCTAATGTAATTTTACACCGTAGTTATTTAGCATGATTTTACCCATTAATGTTTAAGCAGCATAACTATGCTATATGTTAACTATAAATATACGTTATTTGAACAGTATTAAAAAGTTTAGTTAAATTCAGTAAGAATTTGTTGAATGTTTTTCACAGTCTCTTATGCTTAACAAGGCTGCTTTTATCTGATGAAAATCCAGTGCAAACAGTAATTATTGTGAAATATTCTAACAATTTAAAATAACTGTTTTATGTTTTAACATTTTAAAATGTGTTCCTTTGATGACATCTTAATTTTATCAGCCATTACTCCATTCTTCAGTGTCAAATGATCCTCAAGAAAGTCTTTCTATAATCATCAATGTTGAAAATGGCTGTGCTGCTTTTTTTTTTAATATATATATATATATATATATATATATATAAGTTCAAAAGAACAGTGTTTTGGTAAATCGGAAAACTTTAGTACCAATATAAAAGTCTTTACTGTCACTTGATTAAATGTTAATGCAAACCATTTTGAACTGTAGTGTAGGTCTGAATTTCCAAGACCTTTCTTTAACATTTGGACTACTAGATAGCCATCTTCATCGGCCGGGCCTTGAACATCTATCCTTTGTCTTTCATAATTAACCTGGGCCGAAGACACAAAATCAGGGGAAACTTTCAGCACATGATGATGTTTGCAGGTATTGTGCACACCTGGCTTACTTCCTCTTCTCTGATGTTTGTGTGACATTAAAGAGACAGTACAAATACAATGAAGTAGAATATAAATCCATGTAATCAGTTTTGTAGCGTCCTTAAGTGTCAGACTTTTGATGTGTACTCTCTGTAGATTTCAATACCCTGCTGTAGCTTATCGAGATCTAAATTAAGAGTGAAAAGAGGCATCAGAATCAGAACATCTCTAATAACGGCTCTTGATGTGGAGCAGCTCCCTCCAGACCAACAACACCACCCTAGCTAAAAGGGCAGCAAAGTGCAGAGCCCCTAAAACGCAACTGATTGAGTGTGATGGCTGTTTGCCTGCTTAAGTGCACTTCCATTCTATTTGTAGCAGGCCTGTCATTCTTACTAAAATCTATTGTGACTGCTGTGTGTGTGTTTGTGCTCTGCAGGGCTGCGAGGGGCTATGGCATTCGCTCTGGCTATCCGTGACACCGCCACATATGCGCGGCAGATGATGTTCACCACGACCCTGCTCATTGTGTTCTTCACAGTTTGGGTGTTTGGAGGAGGCACCACGCCAATGCTGTCCTGGTTACATATCAGGTCAGAGTTTAAGAGACTTGATCAGTGCCTTATCTGACTTGTTTTAAGAGTGGGAGGGATTTAGGAACCTTTTACATGAACAGAAAATGTTTTAGAATTTGTATCTTACTCACAATAAAACTCGTGTTTTAAGTACAAAAACAGGATATACCTTGAAATATATCATCTGATCAATAAGATTAGAAAAATAATGCACATCCGTGGTGTTCATTTTCTAATTATTCAATGACCCGTCGTCAGTTATTCCTTAAATCTCCATTACCTGCTTTCAGATGGAGCAGCATTTAATACACAGAGCACTGAGCAAAATCAAGTACATTATTGCATGTGATGCATCTGCAATTATGTGTGCGAATGTGTGTACGAAAGGTATTCTCACCGATTCATAAAATTCTTAAAATAAGAATGACCAGATGGACTGTTCTGAAGATGTCTTTCATACTTTTCTGAGCCTTGACGGTGTTTATTACTTGTCAGTCAATGGGACAGCCTTCCGGTGTTATCCAATAAATTCCGTTCAAAAGACAAACAAAGCTTTTAAGGGTTTGAAACGAAATGGGGGTAAGTGATTAATGACCAAATTTTCCTTTTGAGCTGGAGGTAAAGCTTTAAAATGAATCACGCATTGCGATTAACTAACGTTTGCGCTTGTCAAACAACTGGTATTTGCGCCATTAATTAATACTCAAAAAAAGCATGTTATTTGCGCTGATCTTGAGCGATTGAGCTGGTCATTACGGAAATGTTCTGGATGCCTTAAGCCTACATTGTCGTTAGAGAAGAAAATGGCATTTTACAGATTAATATGGTATTTTATGAAGAAAAGGATATTTATCAAAAGGACAGTAAATCAAAGTGTTGAATTCCAGCTTACAGTTTTTCATTTTGAATGACAAGATTTGTTATTTTTTGTAGTAAGTAGTAAGGGAACTACCTTTAACGGGTTAACAGCTTTTTAAATGTAGCATTTTTTTGAGTTAGGATGTTGAATGTTCGAAAAGATATGCATAGACTCTCCAGCAGGTGGCAGAAAAGCTCATCATAAACATGTTTATTCATTTTATTAATCAAGGACATTTTGACAAACAAGGTCGCATTTGATTTTTCTTTTATTAGACTATTAGTTTATGACCATTTTGTGGCATCATAGAGGGTATAAAATGCATTTTAGATGGTGGCTGTTTTCACACATTGTTTATCAACTGTGAGCTCTTCCCTTTTGGTTTGTTGTTTGAGGTGAAATGTTCTCAGAAAATGAACCACTCAAAAGCAGATGGGAAAGGATCTAGGGTTGTTTATGTCGCCAAGAGCCAGTGTTTGTCTGGCTGTCCTCAGCAGGGGCTGGCTGATATGGCGCCATTAATAAGTGCTGCTAGTTTGTCAGAATAAAGAGGATTATTGAGAACCAATGCTGATGGCAGCTGCTGTAGAATGAGATTGAGAAGCTCAGGTTATTATCTGAAAAACTGCTGTGCACTCAATGAGTAGATGATATGCGTAGAGTGACAACAATGGGGTAAATAAAACCAAGCGGCACACCCGTGCTATCTTGAGCAGCGTTAACAACAGTATTTCTGTAAATGAGTTGCTTTTTGAATTGATAACTCCAACAATTCATGGCTATACAGGTGGTTTACATTTTTTTTAATTTTCAAACACCAGCTAAATGGCTTTGAGATTTAATGACTGGCCTTATGTAGGCTGACTGGAATTAAGACCGGATAGGCATAAGAATAGATTGTGTTCATAACTAATTGTCTTGAGTCTCCCGCTGCTACATAACCGTCTTAATGGAGGCTTTTTTGATGCATCATGATCACAATGTGCTAACAGAGTTTTGCATGTGCACTGAATGCCTGAAAACCACAAAGAGAACAAATGCATGAGGAAGTATTATAGTAGGATTAGTTTAAATGGATAGTCTAATATTTAAATAGTCATGTATACGCCCTTTTGCTTCAAAAAAAATATTGAATGGCTGTTTTATCTATAAATGTTAGAATCAAGTTGAAATACTAATATTACTAGAACTAAAATAAAAATGCATTTGAAACATACATTTAAATAAAAAAATTATTAAAATGACACCTTAAAATATTAAATTGAAAGCATTTTAAAGTATTAATAAATGCTGTATACATACTGTAAATAGTGTGTTGCTTTTGACATCACAGTACAGCAGTGTGTCATAATGTAATATCAAAAAATATAATGTAACTGTCAGAGCTTTGCATTACTTTACTGTGAATTTTTACAGGCGTTTGCCTTCATTAGACAGGAAAGCAAGCCAAAAAAAGTCTATTCATGCATATTAGGCCGCTTCTAGCCAGGGTTGTATAGGTTAATGGTTCACTAGATCTAGATGTTTAATTCACAAGATCTAGAAATGACAAAAACCAAAGTTTTGCTGTCCAGCCAGTAATTTGTGTAAACAATCAAGCGTTGCAATCCTACTCCATAATCTGTGTTCACATATATACTGTGAAGTAGTGTTGTCACGATACCAAAATTTCAGTATTCGGTACCAATACCAGTGAAAATCCACGGTTCTCGGTACCAATTTCGGTACCAAAGCAAA
>JAUMHQ010000058.1:12708944-12720859 GCA_032361165.1 Enteromius paludinosus
ATTAACGTAATTAACGACAAAAAATAATTAACGTCGTTAACGCGTTATTTTTGACAGCCCTAATATATATATATATATATAAATATATTACACACACACACACACACACACACACACACTAAATACCCACATATACTCATATACTCAGTAGTTGACAAATAAAAATTGGACCATGTCCTTTAGTCTGACAACAAAAATGTAGAAAAAAAAACAAAAAACGTAAAACACAAATAACATGAGAAAAATGTATCTTCATTGTTAGAGTTGCAAATACATGAGTGAGCGTTATCTTCATTGTTATTTTTATTTTTTATTTTTTCTATGTATGCATTTATGTGTGTATATGTTAAAAGGTTTGCATAACCCTTTAAACATTTACACTTACTTCCTCTTTCTCTTCTCAGGATGGAACCCCGTCAGAAGGACAGAGCAAGACAAAGCAGGAGAGCGCCTGGCTTTTTAGACTTTGGTATACTTTTGACCACAAGTATCCTTTTCAGCATGCCATTCACAACAACACAAACTTGCACACTTTTGTGGTCTCGTCATTAGGAACTCAAGCACGATTGAGCATTACTTCTCTTTCACAGTTGCTCTTCCGTGAGCCTAGCCAGTGAGATTACTTTAGCTCCATGCAAATGACTAGGAAAAAAACATCTGCTCCCACACCACAGACAATGACAAAAGATAGACACATATTGATGAAACCCGCTAAAGCGGATTTAGAAGAATGTAAATGTGAAGCGAAAGTGAAGAAAGGATGAATAATTCTGAGATTTCATCGGATAGCTGGTTTTGATCAGTGTTGGAATTCCTCTGAGGCATTAACTGAGCCTCTAAACCCCCAAAATGACGACCATCACCCTCCTTACGCAACTCTCACTCCGAAAAAAGCTCCAGCCTGAGCTCTGCACCTCAATACGAGCCGCTGTAAATGTCATTACTGACATTCTTTGCACAGAAAGTCAAATGAGATGGCTGCAGTCCATTTTCACAAAGGCTTCGAGTCCTGAATGAAGCAATCAATGATTCTTGAGCTCTCAGCAGGGCCCGTCCACTGCAATTATTCTGCACTGAGAGGTTTACTGTAGCCGTACCTTTTTTTTAGCGATATGGTTGTGGACGACGAGAGGAGCTCACAGATGCTAGAAATAATGCTTAAAGGTGAAAGTAGCAGTCGCACACATTTTCTCACACACTTCTCAATCTGCTTCCTGCACAGCTGTGTCCAGCCAGCTCCACAAGTGGTGACTCACAGGTCCTGAGAGCTTATGTCAGATGTTTATTAAGAATCTTAGCTTTCGATTTTTCTCTGCGCCCACAATCATGCTTGTCAGCTTATAAGTGTGCTGCCTTATTGTCACAGCAACCTACCCAACAACATTCGCTCGCTTCCTCTTGCACAGGCCCTCGGGAGTGAATTAAAGTGTGTTTGTGTGCTTTCCAAAAGGCCAGCTGCCTGTTTTATTTCTCTTTGGGTGGCAGCCCATGCTATTGGACATCCTACAGAGATATTTTTTAGCTTATACTTCTCTCCAAGTCTCCAGGATCTCCAGGTTAGGTCTCCCTCAAAGATATTGTACTCTTCCAAATCCATCATGGGGGGATCTTGGTTTCAAGCCATTGACACTTCACTGCCGCCTTCTCTATTTTTATCCCCGTCTGTCAAAAATTAAAAACACACAGTATTGCTGCCAAATGCGTACTAGCTGTCCTGCTTAGATCTGCGTGCTGGACTCTGAGTGAACTATTTCAGGGGATGATGATCTGTTTACTCCATGATTATGAGGCTGAGACTCAATCATATCTGCTCCAGAAAATTCCGGAGCTTTCAATATTAGCAGAGTGGTTTAAATTGAGTGTATGTTTTGAAATGTTTGACTTGGATGAATGTCGGAAGTCTTGCAGTCATTGTTGATTTGTGGCTCATTTACTTTACCAGAGTTCTTTGAGATTGTCCAGGCCGCTCTTTTGCATACAGTTAAAACTTTTATAGAACTGGGTCTATGAAGGTGTTTTTGGAATTTGTAGAGAATTATATAGGATGATTAGCTAATGCGAGGAGGACTCTTTAACACTGCATGATGTTGGTTTTAGCCTACCTGCATGTTTTCAGTTGATTTTGGAATTTAAAGTATTTCAGTCCAATGTGACACCTTCCTGTTTCACGTCTGCTTAATATTGACACTTCGGCAGAGCTTTTTCCCTTAACACAAGAACAGTTACCTGAAGCCTATCCTGACCCATAGTGGCCCCCCTTTGACCTCCACTCTGCCGGTCTGCTGCGGTCCTCTGGCTCGATGTCTGACCAGCCCCCAGGCCTATGAAGTAAGACCGCATACACACACACACAGAGTTATTAAATCCGTCTGCTACATATATTAATAGAAAAGAAAATGATTATCAAGTATGTATATAAAAAAGAATCTATGAAAATTGGGAAATATTATATATTTATACTCATATATTTGATTTTTATTTGTTTTATATAAAATTATTTATTTAGGAAAAAATATGTTAAGTATGTTCATGTTTTTCAATTTATATTTGCATGTTTATATTTGTATTATTTTATTTATAAATAAAATCAATAAAATATGGATATTCAAAAATGTTTTACTTTTCAAATCTAATTGATTTCGCTGATTTAATTTTTTATTTTTGTTTTCCATATAAAATCAATAATATCTGAACAATTATTTATTAAATAAATTTGTTTCTGTTTATTCATTCATTTTCAAATTTTAATAGATTTGTATTATTTATCATATTATATTTGAACATAATATATATTATAATATATAATTTATTATATTCATTTATATTTTTATTTAATTGATTAATATTTTTTATATAAAATCTATGATATTCAAACAATTTGTTCAAACTGTTTAATATCTTTAAATTGATAAAAGATTAATTATTTTAGATAGAGAATTATTTTATATATTGAATGAAAATCGGTTAAATATAAAAAGTTAAAATTATATAATTTTTTTTTTTAATAAATAAATTTGTAATATATACCACCATTAATTTACTCTGTTACTTCAAAGTATACACTAATTAGATCCAAACTGATAAATAGAATTTACCCAATGACTTATTTGCTAGTAGATTGGTAATTTCTTCACACTGCACTTGTCTCTACGGAAGTAGCTTATTCTGTTGAGTTCCTCATCAGCACGCTTTGGTTTCCATAGCTTGCGTTATAATGTTGCCGCTCTGTGAAACCCTGTTTGAAAAGAAAAAAGAAAGAAAGACAGACACACAAAAGCGCTGGGGCTTTTAGACTGGACACAGACCCGAAGGAAGACGCATTCAGTGTGTGCCCGGTCACAAAAGAGCCTTTCATGATGCCACTCTGGTGATGGTGAGCCCGAGAGGCGTTCCAGTATCTCAAGCATGGAGAACACAGTTATTCACAGCGGTCACAGGCCCGTTCACTCCTGCAAATTCCCCTATTCATTACAATGTTAGTACTGTAGCTCAGCCTGATTGGCTGACAAACGCTCACAAACATCTTACAGTCTTACATTGTGCTGTTGGGTCACAATGAGCTAAATGTCCAGCAGAACTGCTTGACTGCCCACCTCTCTCCCACATAACACAATTATGCCCCTCATACGTGCTGCATAGCAGATGGTATGGGGTGAATATCAGCAAAGAGTTTTTGTTGACCTATAATACAAATGGTTCTCATCTCAGAACATGTTTGAGTCATCATGTTTGAGTTGCATGCATCTGTTTTAACTGGGTCAGTTCATCTAAATACCCCAGTTTTCTTTTTTCCTGTCTTGATTGTTCTCTCTAGGTCCTCGTTAAACCTGCCATGTGTATCTAAGTTCACTGTCTCTTTTTTTTCTTTGAATTGAATTTTTTTGTTTTGCTTAGGTTCTCATCTTTTTATTTCACCCCAGCTCTCCATCTCTGTTCCACAGTTTCATTTCCATATTCACTTCCTCCAACAGTTTTATTAATCGCTTGCACATTAAATCTAAAAAAAGAAAGAAATTTGATGATTCATTGTCTTGGATTCCTTTTTTTTTGCTGCCGGTTTATCTTTGGTTATTTTTTTCCCCCTCTAGTTAAGTCCATTTTCAATGTTTTCAAATTTAAATAACAGGATTTTTCATTCTCACGGTTTCCTCTTTGTTCAAAGGGCTTTTGTGTTCAACTTCTTTTTTGTTCCTATATCACATCATATTTTAAAGAGCACTTAGGCAGAATAGTTCTGCCTTAATGATAATGGTTCTTTTATGGAGGTCAAGTATGGGATAATGTACTGTTTACCAGCCACTGATGCAAAACATGCAACCCTTACTGTAGTTCCCTTCCTGTATTTTGTTTCTAGGCAAATTTAATTCTTGTTTCCAAGAGTGTTTTGTACTGTTTTGATTTCGGCTTCTTATGGAACCATTTTCATAATGAAGAACAAAATACACAAAATAACTGCATTGAGTCTTAATTTGCCCTTCCAAATATTAAGGCCTTAAAAAGGTTCATAAAAATTCATAAAATCAAGTATTAAATATTGCAATATAAATATTTAAATATCCTTAAATCAAGATTCATTTACAGTTGCAAATTAAAGAGAAATTGAGAAATTGAACAAAATGTAAAAAAAATTATCTTTACCTTATGATCAGTTTCTAATAAGACGGATAAATGTATGTTGATTTAAGAATCCAATACTTGGATACTGGCAAAAAAGATTTTATTGAATAAATTTTTTTTTGTACTGCGATCAGCATTAAAGTAGTAAGAAATTTAAATGTTTTTGTTTGTTTTTTTTAATTAAAAGTTGTATTTTGAACTTTGAAGTGTTGCTAATGCAACATTTACATTTAGAGACCATATTAATGTTTAGTGTTAATTTATTTCTTGAATTCTCTTTACTTGGTCTTAAAATTACCTTCATAAAACCTGCAAAAACCCTTTAATATATACTGTTGACTGGCTGTGGGTTCTTAAAAAAAAAAGTAAAAGAGATAACTTTGCTATAATGACTATATAACACTACACTATTCCATCTTATTACAACACTGCTTGGCAAATAAACAAAAAAAAGGCAATTTTATTTTAAATTATGTATGAAGATATATATATACACACACACATAAAAACTGACCAATCATAGAATCCCTGACAGATGTGCAGTAAGAAGGCAGTGCCGGTCTACAGCCTAGAGCCTTTGAGAGCATAAACAGGTGATCTTCACGGACTCAATCACACCACCTCAAACCATTTACATGGAACAGGCATTATTTAGATCCTTCTCAAAGGATTTAACAGCAGCTATATGTGAAGCTAAGTGTTGCATAACAGAGTTTAGTTTGTTTGATCTGTTGGCACTCAGATTGGCACTGTAATCCTCGGCTGGAATTGTGCTTCAGTGAAAACCCCCTTTAATAGCACCCACCTATAGCCAAAAAGTAAAGGGTGTGCATTATTTCTCAACAATTAAACATAACAATCCAACTCTCTTTCGTTTTTTTTGGTCTATTATAAGAAATTATGTTTTGAGTTTTTTACCCCACATTTTTTATTATATATATTTTGTATTATATTTGATCATTTAATACCATTATGAATATTGTATTACCATTTCTAAATATAACTTTGTTGGTCATTCATGTACAAACAACTTTTAAATACAATACTCCCACCTGCACTTGAAGGCTGCATTACACACAGGTAAGTAGTTTGTTTCCTTTGAACAAGGACATTTAGGTGTATTTCTCTCTTTATCCTGTCTTCTTGTGACCCCAGTGTCCCTCATGAACCGTTGTGCTGAGCTTGGAGAGTGTGTGTGTGTGTATGTGTGTGTGAAGCATCCCGTCCTCCTCCCTTCATGTCTGACTTGTTACTGTGCTCTGCAGAACCACGAGCCGCTGCGAGACAATGACTCAGACCTCATCCTGAACGAAGGAGACCTGACGCTGACCTATGGTGACACAGCCATCACAGCCAATGGGGCCTCGTCCTCCTCTGGCCCCGAAGGATCAGGCGGCAGCTGGGGTGTGAATGGCAAACGCAGCGACAGCACGTCGGAGGACGCTCTGGAGCGAGAACTCGACACGCGTGAACACGAGCTCTTGAGCCGCGGCACACGTCTGGTTTTCCCAATGGAGGACCACGCTTGAGAGCCCGCCTCCCAAACCTTAAACCGCTCCTCCCTACGCTCCATACCTCCACTTTTTTTGCACATTGATCCATCAGACCACCCACGGCCCCTGCAAAGATCTCATGCAGGGGGTCTGAACACTCAAGGGAACCTAAAGATGGAGATCAGGAGGGTTTGTTCTCAGAGAACGGATGTGACATAACTGATGCTGTGGCAGACTCTGATACCATGTCTGCTCCTGAAAATGTGATTTGTAGAAGGAAAAAAAAAAATTTTAAAAACTATATCGCACAGCTTTGGACACTGATGTCCTTAGGATGCAGGATTGATGCAGAACGGTCTCTGCTGCCCTTAACATTCATACCATCCGCCACATAGTAACATTTTTAGCTTTGTAATGTTTTGTTAGCAATGCTGCTACAAGCTGGAAATATGACTGACAAATATGACTGAGCCAGTTTTTCTTGACAGGAAGTCAGGTTTTTTTTTTGTATTAACAGCAAGTATTATCTTAATTCGCATTTAAATGCTCGCCTTTCCCATCTGGCAAATTAACGAGGAGCTCATAATGTTTGTAAATAGTCCATGGCAGTGGTGTTTGTGAAAGCTCAAGAACACAAAGGCAACATTGACATGAGTGCATGCTCATCTCTTCACTGCAAATGGGAACCCTGTAATACTCTAGTGAGTTGGAGTTTACAATTCCTGCAATATCTTGGTTGTACGAACACCAAGTTAATGTGCCGGATGTTGTAAATATGAATGTTGACCTGCACAGCTGTGGGACTTTTCTCTTTTTTTTAAAGCTGAATGCAACCAGAGTGTATGAGCCATGCACTTTAGCTGCAGCTGAGCTGCAGTCCTTGCATGTTTTGCTTTATTATATTAGCATATTAACCACTTGCACACTCCCAGCCAGAATTGCAGACCGATGTAGTTATGAAGAAATCTTCGTATCTGCATCAAACATTTCTTTTGCGCCTCCTTAAATTAGAATGTTCTTGAAGGTGTATTTTTCCACATGTATGAGCTGCTGCTCTATAGCAGTCGACGATTCTGAAAATCAGGAATCTGGAGTGTTTGGCATGATGTTGACCCGGCTGTTTGTTCACACAGTAAACGGGTGGCTTTGAGCCAGTAACCACCAATGCGCATTCCTTCCATCCTCTGTGTCTAGAAAGGAATCATGCTAATGAATGCGATTCTAAAGTCCGAGAGTTTAGTTAATAACTAACTTACAGATGTTTGAAATAAGTCATCATTCATTCCGATTTAAATTCAACACAATAAACTAACCTTGCACTCTTTCCATACGGTAACCTTTACGGTGGTCTGCACTTGCGCCTGTCTGTTTGCTTGAGTTGTGCGAGGAAATGCATCACCTCAGTAGAATCTAGTTCAACATCTGACCAGAAAATACACGTGAATCACTATTTATGTGGAGCAAACGAGTCATGCGAGTTGGGTAGGCGATTGCAGTTTAAGCGCGCTGGACCTTAAACCGGCTGTAGCAAAAGACTGAGTTCACAATGTGATCACTCCTCTCCTGAATGACTCTTTCAACCAGTCTTTGTTTTCAGCCCATGCTATGGTGGACTTGTGTGTACCTTCAGGATATGTATCTCCCTCCTGTAGCATTCATCTTTTACTTCCTGTTCTGCATGTCAGTATATAAACAAACAACAAGAATCCATAATCAAGCTGCCATTTTTTTTTGTCTGTGATGTACGAAACACCAAGATGTTCAGTTTTGCCATTTGAATCCAGTTACTCCACCCCAAAATGAAAATGTTGCCATCAATCACTTTTCATGTCGTTCCAAACTCGTAAAAGCTTTGTTTGTCTTCGGGAACACAATTTAAGACAAACTCGGTAGGTGATTAATGACAAATCCATTTGGGATGGAGTAACCCTTTAAGATGCACTCAGCGTGTTAAATAATGTGGCAAAACTGTGGTATGAATTGTAGTTTACAAAATGTATGTTTATAAAATATAGCAAATGTATCAAAGTGGGCTACAGTAGCAATACCCCAGTAAGGTATTCGGTTTATTTTATATGTCATTAAATAATAAGAAGAATAAAACAAAGAAAGCTTGTGTTTACAACCAAAAAAAAGTATGTACAAGTTTTATTTATAAATAACAGATTTGTTCATTGATTAATTCTGACGGTTCACATAACTTTCGAGTAAATCGACAAAAACGTTAAAGAAATGATAATAGTGTCAATGTTGTTGCGCAGTAAAAGCATAAAAACACCTGTATCCTCAAAGAATGATTGTGTGTTTTAGTTTTAGATCAGGCATTCTGCCTATTTAACTATTCAAATTGCAATCCTACCCTTTTCATACACAACAATTCTTCACAGCCTAACGCCTAGGGCAAACTTAGCACAAAACCAACAAATTGGTGATGTCCATGGGGAACTGGGAAATTTCACACCAGTGGGAGTGTTGAGACTTAGGGGAGAGAAATCTGAATTTCCTACTTCTCCACCCTTTTCTCTAGATCTCCAGTTCATTGAATTGCACTTTTTGCTTCACAGATAAGTTCTGCATTACCACAGGAACTAGTGTCCTTAATGCTTAATCCTCTTTCCATACATTGTTGATGAATAGAGGAATGGCTAGAAATGTTTTCATGCTGAAATCCTCCCAGCGAACTGAACATTCAGTAAGGATATCTGTGTCACCGGGCCTAGTGCATGTGCTACAGCACGGGTGCACGTAAAGACTCGGTCTTGTGTGTCTGATTATGGGCTGCTGGGGATTGGGCAGGGATTATTGCGGATGAAATCTGTCTGTCAGGACGCAAGCCATTTCATTCTCTCTTGCGGAACGTGTTTGCCCTCTCGTTATTGTTAGTCCTTTTCTTACAAGAGTCTTGTCAGTATCATTTGAGGTCGATGGGTTTGTGAGTGTCTCTCTTCTGTCGTCTACTCTGCGGCCCGTGGCAGCACTGTGAGGGAGATCTCGGGGTGTTGCTCCTCAGCTCCATCGGTGTGTCGTCGCTTCATATCAGGCTGTTCCCCCTCTGTCCTCCTGTTCCTCCAGCACATCAGGCTTCTACAGAAAAGAGGGATTTGTTATTGATGTGGACAGGGGATACTGGGATGTGTACTAAAAACAATGATTTTGTATAGAATGTCAACAAAGCGTAGTTATCAAGTACATTGTGTAATTTCTGCATTGCTAGCATTTGTCACAGATATTCAGTGTGACCGTTTATATTGAAACAATGTGTTCCTATAGGCCTACTCATACTGGAAGCAAATATTAGATTAATAAATATTATTACATATGAATAGCTATATTATTTACTAGTACATAAATGATTATTTAATGTACTGAAATAAAAAAAATCTTATATTAGATTATGTACAATAGTATTTGTATTAACTCAGTAGTACAATGCATTATCATTATTAGTAGTAGTATTATTTAAATTACATTAAGAAAATAATGGTAATAATAATGGTGAAACAATACTATTATGTAATTAATCTTGTATGTATAATTAATCCTAAATTTGATTATATAAATAATATACTAATATTTATATTTACCCCCCCAAAACAGATCACAAGTCATTGTTGATAGTGATTCAAATTCTATAACATTAATGTAACTGTTACATAATATATTCATACTTAAATGTATTACATGTATTATTAATTTATTACTATTTAATAAATTAATGTTGGAATTATTATTACATTTTTGTCTTTTTATTGAATCTCCGAACACACACACACACACAAATTATTATAATGTGTAAATTAATATTTTAGATACATATTTTATATAATACTAGAATATTAATATATTACTTTTTTGGTTTTTATTAAGATCATTATTTACTACAAAATATATATATATATATATATATAATTACACCAATAATGATCATTCCAAATATTAAACAATCTGATATTTATATAATTAAATATTAATTTAATAATCAATTAATAGCTTTCTGTTGTTCTGAATCCAAGCAATCAAAAGCATTTGGAAAATATGGTATTACAAGCCATATTTAAGAAATAAGCTTGTAATGAGCTCTAGATCTTGAAGGTTCCCTTATCTCAAATATTTATCAATTAAATAGTAATCAATTCATTATTAATCTAATATCTTTTTTGTTGTTGTGGCACCCAAGCCATCAAACCTTTTCAAAAATATGTTATACAAGTCATATTTGAAAACAAAGTTGTGATGAGCGCTAGGTTTAGGGGTTGCCTCATTTTGTTCTGAGGGACACTTAGAGGTCTGTACTGCTCAGCCGTGTACGTCTGGTGCCAACATGTCAAAGTGTAGTCATGGCAGAGCCCTCACAGATTGAGCTGGTGACAGGCTCAGCTCAGGGAGTACTGGTCCCTCCAGGGACTAACCAAAACAAAGCAGTGCCTATTTAAGGCTGTTCCAACCACGTGTGGTAGGTCTGTTAGGTCACACCAGCCCCCCTCATCACATGATGCTAATAGCGATAACAAAGAAGCCTGTATCATGATCCATTGCTCTGTTATACTGAACTGTTTACATGCCTCACCATGAAATCATACTCTGGCGTGATGGCTAACTTTAATTTGATGCGCAACGCTGTTAGCTGTTAACTTTTTAGCAGTCACAGTGCGGAGAGGACATTTCTAATATATTGTACTGCCTTGACTTACAGCACTTTAACCATTATATAAAGTACAGTAAAACCTAACCCGGATAAATATGAATCTATGATGAGGCATTTTAACTAATCGAATCTAGATATCCATAACTTCATAAAACATGTTTTCTCTTTCCAAGAAGTCATTGAACATTCTAAAATCAAACATATAATGTATAATTACACAGATTATACTGACACCTTCAGCCTTTGTCATAAAGCTGTCAGTCACTCAGTTTATGTGCATGGTATTCACTTACAGTATACTGCATAACAGCACACTGCCAATAAAATCCATTTTCATCTTTACAACTACACTAGTAGTGCAGTGTTGCATAATCAATCTTGGGCTCACACTCTTCTCATCTAATGGGCTGAAGCATGTATGTATAGTCGATGAATGTAACACATTTAACACATTTAAACTTGGTGCTAATCTAAAGCAGTATAACACATGCCTCATCTTATCATGGATGCTGGTTTGCATAAAGAGCGGCAGAATGCAGTGACCCTGTTACACACAAATATCACTAAATTACAATAAATGAAGGGTTATAATATAGTAAACTCTAACTATAATCCATAGTACCTTTCTCTTTTAGATTTAAAATCCGCTTTACAAAACAATAACACATGAATTAACTGTACTTATGTAACTATTTCTCTTAATAAAGTACTATATGCAGTATATTTTACAGTGATGGTATCAGATGTAATAGTTTGGTACTTTAATATATATCAGCATGGTATTTATATGGCTTTCAAAGAATGATGTGATGCTGATATATATACTGGTACTAATTTAGGTGCTTAAAAATGTAAAGTGGCAGGGCCGTGCTGCAGTTCAAAGTAGGGATGTTAACCGATGACCGTTTGACCGGTGGTTGACCGTATCAACGTTAACCGGTCAAAGTTGTGGGTAGTCGGTTAAAAAAAAAAAGTGATATCTAAATTAGGCTATTACAGTGGACTATACGCTACTACAGTTAGCCATCTCATTCCTCATCTTTTTGTGTTAAGTGAACAAATTAACCCTCACAGTCAATTTTCCATAACTCGCCTGTTTGTACTTAATAAACCAATAAAAACATTTGGCGCGAGGTCACAGCGTTTGGGTTCGCGCGCTC
>JAUMHQ010000058.1:12732048-12743025 GCA_032361165.1 Enteromius paludinosus
CCAGTCTTCCTCCAGACTCTGGCACCTTGATTTCCGAATGACATGCAAAATTTGCTTTCATCCGAAAAAAGTACTTTAGACCACTGAGCAACAGTCCAGTGCTGCTTCTCTGTAGCCCAGGTCAGGCGCTTCTGCCGCTGTTTCTGGTTCAAGAGTGGCTTGACCTGGGGAATGCGGCGCCTGTAGCCCTGTAGCTACAGTATATCGCCCAGCTCTACATGGTGGTCATTCACATTTTTTCTTAGAAATAAGGGGCCTTGAAGTAAAAAAAGATAAGAACCTGTGAGTTAAATGAAAGGCATATTTTAATGTACTTCTTTACAGTGTTTCGTAGAAACTGTTGCATCATTATTTGCATAAGCTGTAATCTGTAATTCTTCTTGTGTCAGTTTAGTTTTTGTTGCATGCTCATGTTTTTTATATTAGTAACATTTTCATTATTTTATTACCACTGTTTTTGTGTTTTAGTTGGTTTACTTCTTTTTTCTGATGTTTTTTTATAGTCTACTATGTCTTAAAGTTTCTGACGATGAATAACGATAAATGAATTCTCTCTGCAGATGCTGAAAGAAAGAGTCTGTACACACTCTTTTTAGAATCAGTGCAGACACGTCTTCGGCATGGGGAGGACTCGCCCACCAATACGGTTACCGAGCAACAGGCCAATAAAAAGAGTCTGATAAAGATGCAGTCCATTGTAGCACGTCATCTGGAGCTGGACGACATCCATGACCCCTTACTGGCCATTAATTTTGCAAGGTAACTGCAGAACACAGAATAAATGATTTGACGTCACTGCAGTTCACACAGTGGTTTTATATAAAGACAGTGAACTATGTTCGGTCAGTCACAATCAAATTAGCTTGGTTTCTATCGAGTCAATGTATGTTATCTCTTGCAGGCTTTATTTAGAGCAGAATGACTTCCATGAGAAATTCTCAGGCGGCAATGTGATGCTGGACCGTTCCTCTGAGTCTGTGACATGTCAGACGTTTGAGCTCACGCTGCGCTCCTGTCTGTATCCACATATTGAGAGGAGATACATCGAATGTTGTGGGAACCTCATGAGAACCCTGAAAAAAGACTACAGGTGAGATTGAATCCTTTGTGCAGAAACATGCAATGTTGCTTTGTAGCGCATTTAACCCTCTCGTTTTGTCTCTTAGGCTTCTTGGGTACCTGCAAGCCATGAGGAACTACTTCCTGTTGGAGGCTGGGGATACTATGTATGATTTCTACACAGCCATCTTTGACAAAGTTCTGGAGAAGGAGAGCTGGCAGCAGCTGGCGTTTCTTAATATGCAGCTTCAAGAGGCTGTTGGACAGCGCCACCCAGAGGACAGCAGTCGGTACTGCATACAATTCTCTAGAGATCATGTGGTTTACCAATCAACCCTGCCTGATACCACTCTGTATCCTGTGGTTGTTTATTTTTCTGACTCCCATTTTTCAGGTTGTCTATATTTCTTGAAACCATTGATCCTGCAAGAAAAAAACAGCCAGTGAATAACCTTGACGGACTTACACTGAGTTATAAGGTTGTGCAACACAATAATTTTTTCATAAGTTTTTGTATGAATAATGCATTTTAAATGTATGCCTTTTTATTTTCTCCTACTAGGTTCCATGGCCTGTTGATATTGTTATTAGTTCAGAGTGTCAGAAAATCTACAATCAGGTCTTCCTACTGCTGCTTCAAATCAAATGGGCCAAATATAGCCTGGACACATTACGATTCAGTGGTGAGTTATCATTTCTCTTTTCAAATTTTCATTACTTCTGTTTATTTGTCATTAAAGGAGAGAGAAGTAAAGCTAGTGGATATTATTACAAAAAAAGAAATGCTGTTAAATGGCTGTAAGATATCTGTATACTTCATATTTATGCAACTTCATAGTTCCTTTGTATCTCATTTTAGTTCAGTGATCACAGCACTTTCAAATCAGGATGGTTACAATTTACTAGTTCATTATGAGATCTTAATATAGAGTCTTCCCACAGATTTGACAGTAGCTGCTAAGAGGCTAGAAGAAGGCCAGTCCGAGGAAAGCACAGCCAAAGAGCCCATAAACCAGCAGATTCACAGGATGTTTCTCCTGAGGGTCAAACTCATGCACTTTGTCAACAGCCTGCATAACTACATTATGACAAGGGTAGATCTGAGTTACATAAATTATGTATTTACTTATTTGATTTCAGACATTCTTACCTTGTAGACACACACTTTGCTGCATTTCATTTGCAGATCCTGCATAGTACAGGTCTAGAATTTCAACACCAAGTACAGGAGGCGAAGGATCTGGACCAGCTTATCAAAATCCACTACCGATACCTGTCCACCATTCATGACAGATGTCTGCTCCGAGAGAAAGTAAGCATTGTTTGTGTACTGTATACAAGGCAAAAAAACTAAATGTGTCTAAAAAAAGCTATTTTGGTTCATTTTTGCAGTTGCAGTTTATCTTATTAATTCAGTAAGCTGTCTTCCCCATGATGCTTGGCCTAGTTTTTACTTTTAAACCGGTATTTATTTTTGCAGGTCAGTTTTGTCAAGGAGGCCATCATGAAAGTGCTGAATTTAGTTCTCATCTTCTCAGACAGATGGCAGGCTGGTTTTGGGGCCTGGAAGTAAGTTCATCATGTATGCGATATCTTTAGAAGTTTCAGTCTAGCTACTTGTCCTCATCTTGCAGCTTTCACTTTATTTTGATGAGAGTGAACTTTTACTTCCTTTTTGACCATTTGTTAAACGTTTTCCTTTTCTCCCTCAGAATCGAGTCGATTGACAAAATGGAGTCGGATTTTAAAAACTGTCACATGTTTCTGGTGACTATTTTAAACAAGGCTGTGTGCAGAGGCTCATTTCCTCATTGTAAGTCATACAGTGATATGCATTTAAAAATGACTGGGTGCGTGTCATTTGCTAAAATCATTTAAGTTAATTTGTTTCCCTCATTAATGTACACACTGCACCCCATATTGACAGAAAAACACCGAATTGTTGACACTTTTGCAGATTTATTAAAAAAGAAAAACTGAAATATCACATGGTCCTAAGTGCTCAGTATTTAGTAGAAGCACTCTTTTGATCGAATACAGCCGTGAGTCCACGTGGACCACGTGATATTTCAGTTTTTCTTTTTTAATAATCTGCAAAAATGTCAACAATTCTGTGTTTTTCTGTCGATATGGGATGCTGTGTGTACATTGAGGAAGAAAAAAAAAAAGAACTTAAATGATTTTAGCAAATGGCTGCAATATAACAAAGAGTCTGAATACTTTCCATACCCACTGCATATTTATTTATTTATTTATTTATTTTTTCTGTGATTAGTTAACTAAGCCAGAAATGTATTTATTCACCATATGTTCCTGTTTTACAGTGGAGTCCCTGGCACTGTCGCTAATGGCTGGATTTGAACAGTGTTAACAGATTAAACCTGGCTTCAATCCAAAGCATCGGAAACGAGACAGATTATTCACTGTACTGCTGCATGACGGCTACTGTACTGTTCATGTTTTCTCTACCAGGATATCTGACATCATAGCGCATGGAGAGACAAAATCACAATAGCACTACATTGGTTCAGAAGTAGCACTTTGTGTCTGTAAACAGTGAAACTTGTGTGAAATTGTCTACTCTGTCTACAGCACAGTTGCTGCATCAAGATACTTAATGTAATGATTTGTGGACAATCTGACTGTTTTTCAACGTTGTTGGCCTGTGTTTTGGCTCAGTGTGTCAGATGTAAACTTAAGTGTTCTCTACATGCAGTGGATACGTGAAGCACACATGACAAAAGCAATTTAATTTGCAGGTGATCTAATTATGAATACCACATGCAATATTGAGACGGAAACCTCAAGTTTAAATGCTGTACATAATATAAACTAACTGAAAATCGTGCGCTACATTTGTATGCAGCTCAAGCCTATATTTGTATGTGTTGTGGTTGCTTAAGGTCTTTTACATTGTGCTGAATTTATTGCATATTTTAAATTAAATTGCTATTACTTTGAGATACAGTGCTGCCTCATACTCGTTTTTTTTATGTGCTACTCTTCAAAAGTTTAAATTCAGTCTCAATAAGAATAGAATAAATACATTTTTAATTGTATGAAGATTTCACCAAATTAGTATTTTAACTATTTTTGATCAAATTAATGTAGCCTGCAGCAAAATGTTACAATGGCATGTTACGGTTGTTGTTTTAAAAACTTTGTGTCTGTGAATAAAATATTTTAATATGAGAAGTAAACAATTTACAACAAAGTAAATTTTTTGGTCCTCAAAATAAACTCTTAAAAATTTCAACATGTCCCAAGTAATAGATGGAAAAATAGATATTCTTTGCATAATCCCATTACATCAGTTTAAAACACATTAATCAGATAACAATGAAGAAATAGGTGTTCGACTGAATTCATTAACTGACCAGGATTGCGTTCCTGCATAAGACAATTTCGTAGAAACTTATGTCTGCGAAATCTGTTTTGCCTAATTTAAGATCCACAATCTTGGGACTGATAGTGGAACACGTTAAAATCCCTTTTAACATATAAATGAATTGTAGAGGAATACTTTAAATGACTTTCAAATAAACTTTTTCCTCACACTTAAATTTAGTGCAGAAATCACTATGACTAAAAAACAAACAAACAGCAATTCTTATCCATAATGTGCAGAACTGACCAAATGCCTCTTTGCCACCAGTTCTCCCAAAATATAGCTTTTCTTTTAACTAATATAAAATGATTATTACATAAGAAAACATTATGCAGCATTTTCCAACACAAGAGGACTTGATTATGAAAATCCGACAGTTTCAATGGAATTTTAGATAACTCCAAGTAGCATTGTAAAATAAATAAATAAATAAAACCAGTATGAATGTTCTAATATGAATGTTTCTAATAAAAGACTGAAGCCATGACGTTTAAGTACACCATTCTTTTGCTTTTAACCCACCACCATCCTCAAATTCTCTTATTATATCATTATTGCTTATATAGTGGTGCTTTTTCCTCCAGCTGAAATTAAGATTATTAATTGCTTTTATCTTTCTGGAAGAAATTGACAATATTGTGATATCTCTCTGTTACCAAGAGTTCATAATTGATCTACAATGTAAATCAATATTTAACTTTTCAATTTTCTGTTCATCTTTTGAAATTGTGAGGATTATTCCTGAAGGACTGCGATCCTGAACGCCCCCTGCCGGTAACGTGTTGTACTGCGGCGTTGGAGTTTCCTGTTGAGTTTTCCTGTAGAGCGCAACAGGAACTTCCAGCCCGAGCTGCGCCGCGACAACGCTCACCGCGAGCAGGATTCCTCCGCAAACTCTCTCAACTACTGCAAACCGCCGCAGATTAACCACCGAAAACGGCTTTACCAGTTACCTTCATTCTCTCAGCCACATCAGAACTGGAAACCACAACGGAGAATGTATGAATGAATAGTTGAAGCGGATTGTTTGTCCTGGAAAGCTGAAGTACGTTAAGGGTGGGTAGAGCGCAGCTTTGACTTACTTTCATTCTGGGTGTTGTCTTTTTTTTTTCAAACGCTTTCTGTGTAACTTACGTTAGTTTGTCAAACCGTCGGCATTCGTCTAGTTTTGTTCTAAAATGTGTTCATGTTTTAGTATGTGCGTGACCGAATGGAAAGGTATTGTTAGGTTGAATTCCTTTGAGTTGTTTGAAGTTTTACGTCGTCGGTGAGGTGGGCCTGCACGCGACTGCGCGTATGAAGACGCGACGCGACAAATCATAAACGAGCTTGTCTCAACTGCAAACGCGAGAGAACGCTTCGGAACTTGTGCGTGAATGTGCGAGTTATGTCACGTAGTTGGTTTGAAATATATATATATATATATATATATATATATATATATATATATATATACACACACTGAGTAGTTGTGTTTCTGTATGTAACAGTAAGTAACTTAGAAGTTGATGCAAAGTTTTGTGTGCTAACATATTGGATATTTTTTCATGCCTGCCCATGAAATACCCTCACCCAGCGTTTTATTCTACTTTTGTCAGATATGTAAATTTTTTGGGCAAAATGACCCAGATAGATACAAATAGGGCTTTTATTGGTTTGACACCTTTTATCTGTAAATAAATGGTTGTTGTATTTGAAACTGTTGCTGAATCCAAAAATTATATAAAGTAGTTGATGACGGTAAAAAACATGGAAAAATTAAACCGGCAGTACGTTCAAGTATATACAAATATTGCCCTTACTAATAAAAAAATGAATAAACAAGTAATCCAATGAATTGCATGTATAATATGTTCCTGTTTAATTGAGCTGTTTTACTTTACCTTATTTAATTATTATTTACAGAAACTGAAACAATCCTGCTTGAGCAGCCTTCTAATTCAGAGCGAGCAACTTCAGTTAATCAGAGCACTGTAAACTTTCAGATAGTCTTTTAATAAAGCCCTGTCAGTTTGTTTCTTCAGTGCAGATTAAGACTAAACATGGATTAAATGGCACTGTCAGGGGTGGTTTCCATTGAAAATCCTTTTAGTCTAGAACTAGGCTTAGTCTACGTCTGTAAACCAGTTCTATTGTGCCAGTTTTTAATCCACATCTTTTTGGACTGAAATGGGTTGAAGACAGAAAAGAAAGGCTGGAGGTTCTTTGGCTGGAGGTCAGTGGGATTGTTGGAAGTTCAGGCAGGCCGTTCATCAACCCACACCCTTTTAAGATTCTGATTATAACGGCGCTTGCTTTAGGAAGTCATTTGTTCCTCTGTGGCAGCCTGAGTGGGTTTTATGATTCAGCAGATCATTTAGAGCAAATGAAGCCACCAACAAACAAAGACAATAGGTCATTCATTTCTGATGGTGTTCTACAGACCATATGCATATGCAAAATGTTTGTTAAAATGCATGGACCCCTTTTCACAGGCTGTGGCATTTTATTTGAGTGTTCATTATTCATAAATTAGCAGGGGGCTGCTAAATGCTCTGTTTGCCTGCATGTAGGAGGTGAAATGGAAAAGATATACGCCAATGTTTGTGATAGTGGAAGATCATCTTTAGGCTTAAAAGATTTACTCAAATCAGTCCGCTTTGATGAAAAATGCTTGTAGCAGAATATGCTGTTCGTCATCGCATTCAAATTTTGTGTGCATATTGAGATGTGAAAGTGGCAGTTTTTAGAGTTGTGTGTGTTCAGTGAGAGAGCACACCAGGTTGTGCTGCAAGTTGTGAAGTTGCATGATGTGGCAACAGACGTGGTGGCACCAGAGGAAAATATGAGTGTGAAGATGTGAACATTTCAGAGAGGAAGACACTGTGCCGCAGGTGTTAAATATGCAGAGAATGTGCTGCAAAAAAGGCCCTTTTCACCCTTTGTGCTGCTGGAGTCATGGTCATGTTTTGGCTTGGCCGGTTATTATGCATCAACACAAGTGGAAATCTTGGTGTGTAAGAGAGCCGCTGTTCTTAAATACTGACTTTGAAGACGTCACGGAGTAATAGAGCTCAGGGCAGACTGCCAGACCGTGTCACACTGAACAAGACAGAATGAGACTCAGGGAATGTTTAGCCTGGATGTTTTATGATGACTTTGATATTTTTAGATTTGTGACTTTAGAAGGGACAGTTCATCTGAAATTGAAACTTCTAAGATTTATTCACCCTTATTTTTCTGCCAAACACACAAAAAGATATTTTAAATAATGTGAGTAACCAACATCTGGTCCACATTGACATCCAGAGCAGAGAATAATAAAAATCTCAATTTTTGGATGTAGCTTTAAGTGTTTTGGTTGTGATTCATGCAAATGCTCAGAGTCGGTGCCTTAGCTCCACCATGCCTGTCAAACTGACAGTCAAGTGGTGTCCAATTTCAACATCCAATGTTGTTATCATTAAATTGGTTTAGCAGTCTCCAAGTATTTTGTATAGTCACAATCAACATCAAATCTGGTTCACTTTATTGCTTATTCTGACTAGGAGATGGTAGGAAATCATCTGATTAACATAAGAAATACTTACCACCACTCCATCATATTTAGCAAAAAGGATTCATGTTTTACCAAAGTTCTGAATGTGTTGGGATAAAACAAAAGACAGTAGTGGTCTGTATGGATATACAAACATTCAGCCAGTTTAAAGCGGTTCTTGAATGAAGGATTCTCATAATGAAGTGAAAAAGCATTTAATGCATTAAGTTTAGTTTGATTCAGGAACAAACAACTCTTAGAAGCAGGAAGTTTAAAGTAAATCACCAAAATACAGCTCATAAATCCTGTATAATTATTAGAGCCCGACCTATTTATCGGCAGGTCGATAAATATCGGCCGATATTAGGCATTTTCAAAACTATCGGTATCTGCATTTATAATGACCGATAAATGAATTTTTCAAAAATAAAATAAAAACGGACGAAAAGCCCTTTAATTATGTTATGAGTTTTGCATCGCATAGTTTGCTCACCAGAGGGCACCCTACATCAAACCTGTTGACAACACTAATGTATAACACGCCATTCTTCCTGCAACCTGCTATTCCAGCCAGAGATGGGGCAGGCGAACGGCTATATTGTTTATTGCCAGGAGTTCAATGTGCTTCATGTTATGGTGGTTGCACATTGAATTTTTCCCTAAGCGAGACCACTTCTTATCAACAAGTCCATCCCCTACACATCTTTCTCCATGAAGGTAACAGTTACACTTTTATATAACAGGGAGGCAAATGAACCAAACCCACCCAAACTAACTTGAACATAAACACACATAACATCACATATTTTTATATTCTACTGCAAATATGCATTGGTGCTGTATTTTTGTTTATAAAGGATTAATTATTCATAATAAAAAAAAAAACACACACAAACTCACTGTTCTTAAAGCCATGATAAGCGGTATGTGTTGAGGATGACCAATCACAAGATAGGAGAGATCTGACTTTTGATCCCCGCCTCTAAAGTCTCAAAAGTGTAGCTGATGTGCGTGCAGGGGTTGAAAAGCTGAGAGAGCGCTGAAGGTCTTGCGAGCACACGTTTTTGCACCGGCTTAGTATTGTGTGCTCTATCACGGTGCAGGAATGCTCCCTCACGAGGATGGTTTTCTGCGCGCGTCTTATTTTTATGTGCACTAGATTTGAAACTAGGCTATTTAAACGCCATAGTCACAGGCTGGCTATGAAAGATAAGCATAACTTCACGCGCCTATCCTGGTGTTTTCCACCCTCAAAAACAGACATGTTTGAAAACGCTGCAGACCCTGTTGTACTGTAGTTTGAAAACTTTTACGGCAGTGTAAACGCTGATCGATTTTATTCTAAACGCCGTTTCAAAAAGGAAACACACTGGTGTAAATAGAGCGCTGTAAAGTTAGTTTTAGATTTTATATTTGCTGTACATCTCGGTACTAAACGAAGTACACGTTTCTACTAATTGCACCTAGTTTCACATGCAAGCACCGCTGTTGTTATTATCTTATGTGAAGCCTGTTTGATTTTATCAGACAACCACTCGATCACTGTTCTGTCAGTGTTTCATATTCATCCCGTTTTATGAGAACAGAAACACTAAGATACATCAATAAAAACATGTATTGAGAATTTAGCTGCATCAGAATACAGTTGTTCAACCGCAGCATTAATGATTCACATAATGGATTTACTGTAGATCGCTAAGTACTAGGTTATATATAGCAGGCAGCAATTGATGATTGAAAATGGTTTGATGTAGCTTGGTGGAAAGAATTTGAAATGTGCAGGTAAAGGGATAAGCAAGCTGACATTGTAGTTATAAGGTAGCTTATAACCCAGCTAATAATTTGGATTGACTGAGTCAGTACACTACCTCATATACTGTTAGCTATTTATATTTAGCTGTTGTTGTTATTTATCAGAACTTAACAGAATTTGTCTCCAGTCCTATTCAAAGTTATATTTCTGAAGCTTACCAAGTCTTTTATAACTGGTCACTTTGATTTGGTTGTTTTTGTGTTTCATATTTTAAGTTTGTATTTTTATATATTTTATTTATCAGAGCGTTAATATATTTTGATGTTCCTCTGTTCTGTTGGGACAATAAAAAAACTTGCATTATCATAGTATGTTAGTTAAATTCATAAATAACTACAAATAACTAATGTTAGGGAAATCTGTTAATGTTTTGTTGCGCGTCGGCCAATATATTGGATTTTAAAACCAACACATATTTGTATCGGCCTTCAATATCCTTTATCGGTCGGGGTCTAATAATTGTGTGTTTACTGAACAAATGTTTCAGCAAGTTTTCTAATCTTCTCTCATACTGTCCCTATTTAAATGAGTGTACCTGATCATTACCTGCCCCATAGACACATGTTCAGGTGTGTCGAACTTTAGTGACGTGATGAGGCTTGTAAAGCCTGTGGAATGATTGTGGTCTCTAAACACCTTTGCACTGCTTTATCTGCAGTGGTCTGATTGAGCTAAACACGTCATTTCTACTGACCGGACCTCTAGGTCTAATGAGCCGCTTTAATGCCGTTGATTAATGACAAAAGACAAGATTTCTGATTACATGTCTGTATTGTTTTTTTTTTTAAAGGGTCATTTGAAAAATGAGTTCAGGGAACTGCTGCATGGTTAAAGAGGAACAATGTTTAGCTTACTTAAGACAACTTCCTTTTTGCCTCACAGTGATTTAAGAAAGGTCAGTTAATCCCAGAAACTGGATTTATGGATTATGATCTGCGTTATATTTGACGCAAACCTACAGTGAAATGTGATAGACTGTTTATTCAGCTGGAGAGTTTGTTCAGTTGTCACAGATAAAACCACAGTATTGAACTGACATGATGTCCACGACGTCTTACACACTTCCTTTTTGATGAAAGATACTGGCATTCATGGTTTTGTGCTGTGTTAAGCTTAGGCATGAGATGATAACCGGTTTCAAGGTTTACCGCGGTTTGAAAAAGTCACGGTTTCAAAACCGCAAACAAAAAAGTTATACCG
>JAUMHQ010000058.1:12781903-12795277 GCA_032361165.1 Enteromius paludinosus
TGTAGGACAATACCACATACAGTCTGTACAGTAGAAACACCATTACACCTATGGAGAGTCCCCATTAGGATAGCAAACCAGACGTGTGTGTGTGTGTGTGTGTGTGTGTGTGTGTGTATATATATATATAATATAATGTCACACAACTAACTTTTTTACCAAAAAGTGAAATAAGAACTAATTTAAAATATAAATAAATGCTATAGTATTAATGCTAAATAACACCAGAATATCTTGAAGGACTTTGCAAAGATGTTGCTTACTGTATGCTTTATTTTATCAAAATAACCAAATATTTAGGCATTTTCACAATTCAGATTTAATCAGTTCAAGATGGAGCAAAGCATGTCTCTCCTCAAATTCTTTTGGCTATTAAATATTTAGTTGTTTCACTTCTAAAAGTTACATAATGGAAGTAAATTGGCATATCATGTTACTTTCTAAGCACATATATTTCAAATTATGGTTTATTTCGACTTGATCACCAGTTATCAATTTTAATTTGAATCCCAAGTCTGCTTTTAATGTTTCTTTTTTTTTATCTATTCAGGTAAGAGGGTGGTGGATGTAGCAGTTGGCTCTACACACTGCCTGGCCCTCACAGAAGAAGGGGAGGTGCACAGCTGGGGCAGTAATGATAAACTACAGCACTTTGACACGCTCTTCTCCAATAAAAAGCAGCCTAAAGCCCTGCCGGGCCTTAATTCCAAACACATAGTAGGCATCTCCTGCGGCCCTGGCCAGGTATAACCTGTCTATCCCCAGAATTTACTTCTTTGTATTCTGCTTTTGACCGCGTACTACTTATCTTTCACGCATTCTGTTTCTTAGAGTTTTGCATGGTCGTCATGCTCTGAGTGGTCAGTAGGGCTTCGTGTACCATTTGTGGTGGACGTTTGCACTATGACCTTTGACCAGCTGGACCTGCTACTTCGGCAGGTCAGCGAGGGCATGGACGGCAGCTCTGATTGGCCACCGCCACAAGAGAAAGAGTGCATGGTTGTGGCTGCACTCAACCTGCTCAGACTACAGGTCAGTTTTCTAAAATTTCAGGCTACTGCCATAGAAATGGCAGAATGTACACTGATTTATTCCAAGATACCTGTCTGAATGGTGTGTCCTCCTAAAATAGTTCACCTTGAATATTGTCATTGTATGGCATCTCTTCCAGCTCCATGCAGCCATCAGTAACCAGGTGGACCCTGAGGAGCTGGGTTTGGGTCTGGGAAGTGGACTGCTTAATAACCTCAAGCAGACGGTGGTGACACTGGCCAGCAACGCCGGGGTCTTAAACACCGTGCAGGCGGCTGCCCAGGCCGTGCTGCAGAGTGGCTGGTCAGTTCTACTGCCCACTGCGGAGGAAAGGGCAAGAGCTCTGTCCTCACTGCTGCCCAATGCAGGTCAGTTCATAAAAGTCATAAAGGTCAGTTCTTATCTTTATCAAATGTAAGTGTTTTCTCTTTCATGATGCTGCATTGTCAGTCTTTATATGCAAATAGCTGGCAGCGTCTGTGGATAAATAATCTTAGCACCAATTAGAATCTGCTGTAATGTGCAAAACCACAAGCAAACAAAAAATCAAGCAGTCTAGGTCATGTTTGTTTCTATTACAATGTTGTTCAAAAGCATCTTTGTATTTTTTTTTTTAAGCATCTGCTAATGAGATGAGTGTAAGTCCTGGCCGTCGCTTCATGATCGACCTCTTGGTTAGTAGTCTGATGGCGGACGGAGGGCTGGAGTCCGCTTTGAATGCTGCCATCACGGCTGAGATCCAGGTCAGCATGTTTTATTCATTAGTCACTTCATCATTTATTCACCCTCCATGCCTTATATCTCCAACATTCAACAGAGCACTGCCAAAAACCAGACAGAGGGAACTGATTCATGACCCCTGAGGGAAAAGTGTCAGAAATCATTAAAATTTTAAGTGATTGTGTAATATGTTATCTGAAACTGAAATCATTGTTTAATTTTTGTGGTGTTGTTTTTTTCCCCGTTTTAATTAATTAAATTTGATTTGTTTTGTTGTTTTTAAGCTTGCTTCGGCTTTGTTCTTAGTGTAGTTTGGGTTTTTAATCTTTGCTTGCTTTTGTTTTGTTCTGACATCTGTGTATCTCTATTTTCTCTGTTCTAGGATATCGAGGCGAAAAAAGAGGCACAGAAAGAGAAGGAAATCGATGAGCAAGAAGCCAGCGCCTCCTCTCTGCATCGCTGTCGCACCACGCTGGACAAAGACCTCATCAACACCGGCATATATGAGTCTGCAAACAAGCAGAGCCTTCCATTGGTCCAGCTGGTTCAACAGCTGCTCAGGTACTGCAGTGATTCACTTTTCAATGCATGAAACATCTGCAATCTTAAAGAGGGTGTAAGCGAAAGTAACCTTCTTTAATCAACTGTACGTCATAGTTTGTGGTAACACCGTTCCTTGGATTTTGTTTTGTAGAAACATTGCTTCACAGACTATAGCTCGTCTTAAGGAGGTAGCACGACGAATCTCAAACTGCCAAGACACGGAGCAGGTCAGCAAGGAGCGCTCGGCCTCTCTGGACCTACTGCTGCGCTTTCAGAGGCTGTTGGTCTGCAAGTTGTACGTAGGGGTCAGTGGCACTGTGGGTGTGGGAGGATACAGTAAGTAGAATAACTTAATTATTCAGGTATTTTGTTAAAGCCACCATTTGAGCATCCATTCAACCGTATCTTTTACTGTCACAGCTTTGAGTCATTCAGAGATTCTGGGAGTGGGGTCTCTTTTGAAGAAGTACATGGCTTTGCTGTGCACGCACATTGGAGATATCCTTCCTGTGGCCACCAGCATCGCCCTCAACAGTCATCGTCACTTTGCTGAGGTCGCACGTGTCCTTGAGGGAGATCTCACAGGTAAAAATGCCATGTTGCCATATAAAATTTACCAAATTTAAATTATAGCTTTAGAATGATTCTGGTAATTCTGTTTAAATTTAGAAAATCCATTATATTAATCTTCATTCCAAACCTATCCGATGTTTTTTGACTTTTGAAGTCTCTAAAGGCATTTTCAATTGCAAAGCATCCTGTTTCTTCATTTTCCAGGTGTTTTGCTACCAGAGTTGATCGTGTCCATTGTGCTGCTGCTGACCCGTGATGCTGGCCTGATGCAGGAGACCGGATCTATTCCTCTCCTCGCTGCTCTCCTGGAGCATGTGGACCGTTTTAACCATCTCTCCCCTGGTATGGAGAGAGATGATAATGAGGATCTCGCCTGGCCTGGACTCATGGGTATGTGACAGATCAATCCACACTCTTCCCTCATAACCAAGATGGTCTGATTGCTTAATTGAGTAATGCTTTAATCCAGTATGAATATTAATAACTAGAAATAGCAGTGAAGCACAATTCTTTCTTTGCAGGATTCTTTTTCAATGGGTCGAGCTCAAAGAACAATGAGGAAGTGTCGCTTATCCGCAAAGCTGACCTGGAGAATCATAACAAAGATGGTGGTTTCTGGACTGTCATTGATGGGAAAGTCTATGACATTAAAGACTTCCAGACTCAAACTTTAACTGGGAACAGCATCCTCGGTATAACATAATTACTAAAATGACTAAAACCTTTTTACTTGAAATTGGTTTTCAAATGTAAAGTTTTATACCTTTATTGACCTCTATTTCCCCACCACAGCCCAGTTTGCTGGAGAAGATCCTGTGGTAGCTTTAGAAGCCGCTCTCCAGGTTGAAGACACCAGGGAGTTCATGCAAGCTTTTTGTGTGGGACAATATATGGAGGTCTGTTTGACTTTGTATTGTAGATTCAACCTGCTTTATTCTCAGAATGTTTGGACATCATGTTTCTTCTTCTTTTATTTTTTTTGGGGGGCTATGTCTTTCTCCAGCCCAACCAGGAAATGGTGACAACGCCTGACCTGAGCAGTCTGTCCTCACCTCTGATAGATGCTGAGAGGAACCTTGGTCTGCTGCTAGGACTACATGCCTCATATCTGGCTATGAGCACCCCTCTCTCACGCATAGAGTTAGAATGTGCCAGTGAGTCTGTTTATTTAGCGTATAATATTTGAGTGGTATATCAGAAAATCCAAGAAACATTTAAAAATATATTGATTAAATTAGAATAAAAAAAATAAAAGAATCACTTTTAATCTTGTATCTCAGAATGGCTCCAGTCATCGATTTTCCTTGGTGGTCTTCAGACCAGTCAGATCCACTATAATTATAATGAGGAAAAGGATGAGGACCACTGCAGCTCTCCTGGGACCACCACACCAGACAAAGCCAAACTCTACTGCCGTAGAATCACCCTAAGTGATCACGCCCAGCCCTTCCTGCAGGCCATCGCTGACAACAACACCCAGGATCACACTGTGAAGGTCATACACACAGATAGTCACTCATGTCTCCTTATTTAGTATAATTTATCATGCACCCCATTTTACTAATATTTGAGTGTCAAGCTAATTAAAGATAATGTATAATTGTTGGATTCCTTCTTATTTGCTGTAGGACTTTCTATGCCAAATCGAGCGGTGCTGCAAACAGTACCATCTCATCACTCCCATCACTTTTCCACCAGAACATCCTGTTGAGGAAGTGGGCCGCCTACTGCTCTGCTGCCTTCTTAAGCACCAGGACCTTGGTAACTTAAAAAGTGCTTGCTTTATTCAATGAAATTGGCTTCCCTGTACTTTTTTGGGTAACAATGGAAATCCGGCTGTGTGTTTAGACTTTTTGGCTAGTTCGCAGTTGTCAATATTACAATATAACTTCTGTTTTCCTATGCAGGTCATGTCGCCCTCTCACTTGTTGATCAATGTGCCTTGGGTGTGGACCAGGGGAAACAGAGGTCCCTCCCTAAATCTGTGATTGATGTGTGTCGGATGGTGTACCAGGCCAAGTGTTCTTTGATAAAAGTGAGCTAAATCATGAGAATATAATTGATGCAGGTCAAGCTGTCATATTTATGATGACATGTAAAATTAGTAACTATACTAGTAACTAGTTCATTTGAATACACTGTTATGCCTGTTGTAAATAGGTTTGGGGGGTAACAATTATATCTTTGACCCCCTTCCTCTTTGATCTTTCCCCTTCTTTGCTACAGACGCACCAGGAGCAAGGCCGCTCTTATAAGGAGGTGTGCGCCCCAGTGATCGAAAGGCTGCGATTCTTGTTTAATGAGCTCAGGCCAGCGGTCAGTAACGACCTGTCTATTGTGTCCAAACTGAAGCTGCTGAGCTCTCAGCCTCGCTGGAAAAGGATCACGCAGAAACTGATCAGAGACCGCCGCAGAAAGAGAGGTGAGAAGTATAACAATTCTTTTAAATGTTCAGCGTAAAAAGGATGCTTAGTTGATAATTACAGCATGTTTTGCTTAATCTCTCAGTGCCTAAGAAGTCAGAGTCAGCTGATTTGGAGGAGGGTAAGATGGAGAGGGAAGGGACCAATGAGGAGCTGCCTGCTCCAATCAGTCCCGCCCCTGTGGACAAGAAACAAACCACTGTCAAATCCCCAAAGGTTTGCTGTTTTCCATGTACCTTCATTATTTTCCTCTCTCTTTCGCTCTCTGTTGTGCTTTCTCTAATTGAATTATGCATATGAGACTATCACAGCTGTGGTGCATCTATAAATAACACTTTCATGTCTGGTTCTGACACCTTGGTGTTAATTTGCATGCGTTACATCTACAGGACAGTTCCTTTCAAAGTTGCTTTAAATACCTTTCCTTCAACAGAATCTTTTTCTGTTAAGATTACTGCTTGGTTTGAGGATTTTCTTATGCATTTTATATATTTCAGAATAAAATGCTTTGTTTGTTGGTCATAAGCTTTACTGTATTTACTAGTTGTAATTTTTTTTTTTTTTTTTTTTTTTTACAATTTGTTTCTAATTTACTTGTTAATTATTTGTTAACGTTTAATGAGTTGTTTTGGTTTAATAGGGTCTCTTTGCATTAATACATTTGACGTACCGATGATTATGCAATTAATTTGATCAATTATAGCATGTCATGTAATTCTTTCTATTAACATATTGTTTATTTGATTGACAGGCTTATTAATTTTCTTCTCCTTTATCTTGTAGCAGGATAAGTGGCAGCCTCTGCTAAACACCATAGGCAGTGTTCAGAAGTACCGCTGGTTAAAGCACAGCGTTCAGGGCTCCTTCTCTCAGTCCAGCCTCATGAGCGCTATCGTTGAGTTTGCTCTGAAAGAGGAACCACTGGATGTGGAGAAGATGAGAAAGTGCCTTCTCAAACAGGTAGTTAAAATGTTCAACCACCCCATTTGGTTTATCTAAAAAGGTACTTGTAAACATAAAATAGACCTGTAAATGACAGTATTTAACTCCTAACGATAAAACTTGTTTACAGTTGGAGCGTGCTGAGGTCCGGCTGGAGGGTATAGACACTATGTTGAAGCTGGCATCCAAAAACTTCCTCCTGCCCTCCGTACAGTATGCCATGCTCTGTGGTTGGCAGAGAGTCATACCTGAAGGGACCAATTTTGGGCAAGTTATTAGCAATATTCAAGCAGAAAGTTTATTTTTCATGTTCTGTGTTTCATCTTTTGTGTTAAGCAGCTTATTTTAGTATTTGTATTTACATTAGTATCTGTTTTGCCTTGATAGGGAGCCCCTGGCTGACTGCCTAAAGGATGTAGATCTCATTCCTCCATTTAACCGCATGTTGCTGGAGGTGACGTTCGGTAAACTCTATGCCTGGGCCATCCAGAATGTCCGCAATATTTTGTTGGAGGCCAGCGTCAAGTTCAAGGAGCTGGGTATGTGTGAAGTCATTACAGTGATTATAACGAAACCCATTTAATTAATGTGCAGTACATTAATTAAGTCTTGGCACCGCTAGTATTTTCACCAACAAAAAATGGTTTAAAGTGTTATTTCTATCTTTTGCGGTAGCGTGTCTGTTGGAAATATCAGTTTACATTTCCAAACATTATTTTTGTCATTAATTGTAATAATGCAGTGAAATTATTAACAGCCAGTGCTGCAGTAAATGAAATTAGCCAAAATTAAGGGCATTAAAAAGTAATAAACGTATTAAATGATCAAGCCCTATTTTTTTTTTATACATTTTTAATTTGTGCCGTGATCATTTTGGCTCAGAGTAAATTTTTGCTGCGCTGCTTATGCTATACTATAGTGACAGTGTGTTGTTCTTGATCAAAACTGACCCGATTAACATGAAAAGTAACAAACTTTACCATACATTTTTGTAACTGAAGTGTTAAAATATAGTGCACAAAAACACATCACTTACAGTCACATAAACAAAGTATGCTGGCAATGACATAAATCATTTATTTAATTTTTTAAGGTATTAAAAAAAGGTAGAAAAAGAAATTAAATTCAATCTGTATATACTAGGGGTGTCAACCTACACTGGTCTCACGGTTCGGTTCGATTGCGATTTATTATTTTATCGATTCGGTTCAATACAATATCTTGATGCATTGACGATGCATTGCATACTCAATTTAAATTTTAATTCACATGTATAAAATTTTTTTTAATAAACACAAACGGTCAGATATATATACTAACACTTTTACCTTCTCAATGAAAACGCACTTCTTGAACAAATTTATATACATGAAATTATAATTTATAAACCGAAATAGCATTTAGAGGAGCAATGGGAGCGACACTGTCGGATTGCTGTCTGCTGACATCAGTTATCAGACATTGCTGTTTGACTCTCGGACAGTGGCTCGCTGTGGTGCTGCAATGGAAGAATGTTGATATTCGGCGGATTTTGGCCAAAAGTAAAAAAAAAATGTTTGGAAATGTAAACTGATATTTCCAACTGACACACTACCGCAAAAGATAGAAATAACCAACTTAAAACCATTTTTTGCAGGTGCAAATACTAGTAGCTTTTGCACAGTACTGGATATAATGGGGTCAGTAACATTGTTTTCATTTTTGTTTTGAAGAAGCCTGTTACGCTCACCAAGGGTGCATTTATTTGACAGCAAATACAGTAAAAGTATTTTTATCAAGATTTAAAATACATTTTCTAGCCAAATATATTTTTAAATACATTTTTACTGTAGTGGGAACACACAATTTTCAGCATCCATTTCCAGTCTTCAATTTCACAAGCCTTTAAAATCATTCACACTGATTTAGTGCTCAGTTAACATTTTTATCATCAATGCTGTTTTCAGTTACGTTTGTGGAAACTGATACCATTCTTTCAAGATTTATTGAAAAGAAACATTTTCAAAAGGGCGGCATTTACTTGAAACATGAGTCTTCTGTTGCCTCATAAATGTTGTTTTCTCACTTTTTATCCATATAATGCATCCTTGCTAATTTCAAAAATATTTTATAAAAAGCTATTTAAAAAATCTTACTGTGCCCAAATATTTTTGTGGTGTTTAGTATGTTGTTTCCTCTCCTCCAGGTGTGCAGCCAGTGCCTTTGCAGACCATCACTAATGAGAACCCAGCAGGCCCCAGTTTGGGTACCATTCCTCAGGCGCGCTTCCTGCTGGCCATGCTCCATATGCTCACACTCAAACATGGAGCCAACAGCCTCAGTCTCCTGATGAACTCTGGCATCCTCGCCCTCACCCAGAGTGTTCTTCGACTCATTGGTCAGGACCTTGTCTTGAGACTTTCTTCTTAAATCAGATGTGTTTTATTTTATTGGGCCAGTTGTATACTGTCACATTGGTTAGCTGCAACGTAGTCCGATGGACTTTATTGTATAGGGTAATTTTTAACATGGGCAGATTAGTCTCTTCTATACTGTTTAATGTGTTTCGTGACTAATGTGGGCATTTTATTGCACAGGTCCCAGCTCTGATAGCAGTGAAGAGGAGCTGATCTCTGTAGCTCATGGAGGCTCTGCTACAGTTCTCGAGGAGTCCAGGAAAGAGACGGCCCCCACCCCTCTCCCTGCCTCTGGCCCTGAGTTGGCAGCTATGATGAAGATTGGCACTAGGGTGATGAGAGGACCTGACTGGAAATGGGGAGATCAGGCGAGTTAAAGCTGCTGTGTTTGCTCTTCAACACTGCGTTGCAAGTGTTTATAACAAGGCATTGTCAGGTCAGTTTATTCAAGTTTCTGTTTGGTGTGTTTTAGGATGGACCACCGCCAGGCCTGGGCCGTGTGATTGGGGAGCTGGGAGAAGATGGATGGATTCGTGTCCAGTGGGACACAAGCAGCACCAATTCATACAGAATGGGCAAAGAAGGCAAGTATGACCTTAAACTGGCCGAGCCGCCACCTGCCACCCAACCGGCCACAGAAGACTCTGACACGGAGGACGACACAGGTTTGTGTCATTCCAGAGAACAAAGCATATATAATACCCAGTCTTTGAACTTTACGCTGTTGAAATGGCCATGTTGATTTATACAACCTCTCCGTCTTTGTCTCAGAAGGAGAGGTGATGGAGAAGAGCGTTCATCCAACTGCGATCATGTTGACAAGTACAGTTAATCTGTTGAAGATACTGTCACTATCCTCTGGGATTCATGCTGAGGTGATGCAGGTTGACGCTGTTAGCACTCTGTGTGGTCTACTCAGGATATTGGTGGAGAGTGGAGCTAATGACAAGACTGGTAACAGCACAGAGTTTGTTTTATAGTTATTTTTTTCCATTATATAATGTTTAAATTATACTTAAACCACATTCCTCCCTTTCTTCTTTTAGGTTGCTCATCTCACAAGCTGGTGTCTCGTGAGCAGCACCGGAGCTGGTGCACGCTGGGATTCATTCGCAGTATAGCTCTCATGCCCCAGATGTGCAGTACCCTGAGCTCCTCTGCCTGGATTAATCTGCTCATACGCATCGTGGAGGGCCACCAGTCCTTCAATGCGATAACACTACAGAGACAGGTGCCAACTGGTTTTATTTACCACTTCTTATGAGTTCTGGCGTTATTTACCAAGAAGAGCTTTCCTTGTCTCTTTACTGTATAATTGTCATTTTTGAAAAACCTTCATAAGCACCACAGGGCAAAAATTTGTGCATTTATTGATACATTTTAATCTATCTTTCCTCACTCCTTGGCAGATTCTTGCCCTGCGGCTTTTACAGGCTGTTTTACCCTCCTGGGATAAGACCGAGCGCTCGCAGGATATGAAGTTTCTGGTGGAGAAACTCTTTGGGTTCCTCGGCAGCTTGCTTAGCACTTGTTCCTCAGACCTGCCCCTCCTTAGGGGTACTGTACATTTATTAACTCTTTTCTCAATGTGTACTCTATGTGAAGTAGTACAAATGCTGATATCAGGATGCCACTTGAACATCCTGTTTTGCCCTTTACAGAAGGTTTGATGCGTAGGAGAAAGTCCCGCCCTCAAGCCTCTCTGACAGCCACTCACAGCAGTACCCTAGCAGAGGAGATTGTGGCCGTACTGCGCATACTTCACTCCCTTGGCCAATGGAATGGCCTGGTTAATGAATACATTAACTCCCAGCTCAGTGGTATCAGTGATGTCATGGCAGGCAGGCACACTGAAGCGGTACAAGTCCAATTTTGATGTTATTAGCCAACTAATATTAGTGTTGTAAAATAATGGAGGCCATAAAGTGCCATATTTTGGTTTCAATGATTGGATGGTTAAATGATCGTTTAATTTATCGACATTGTTTTTCTACATCTACTGACAGGCTGTGCTTGAAGACTATCTTCCCAATGCGGAAGCCCCGGCAGTGGGCAGTCTGATGGCGGTTTTGGCAGTCATTGGTGGGATTGATGACCGTCTGCGTCTGGGAGGACCTGTGGTTCATGAGGAGTATGGGGAGGGCACTGTGACTCGCATAACACCTAAAGGACGAATCACTGTTCAGTTTCATGAGATGAGGAACTGTAAAGTCTGCCTGCTCAGTCAGCTCAAACCGGTACATATGCACCAACACACAGTATTACTTCAAGTTGAGCATGTTGCATTGTGGGAAAAAGTATACCATTCAGTGTTTCCTGTTGTATGTATACAAGTTTTCAAAAGTTCAGGTCAGTTATATGTGTATGTGTGTGTGTGTATGATATATACTCATACCTTTTCAGCAAGGATTGCTGCTATTTTTAGCGTTCTTTTAATCAAAGCTTCCCCAAAACTGATTAAATAAGTGCAGCCTCGAGTGTATGCTTCTCTATTGTTGATTTTCTGTCTGTCTGGGTATCTTTGCAGCTTCATATGGTTTCATTCAGTGTTCAGAACCTGCCCTTCACTGATCCCATGCTGACCGTGTGGGCCCAGCTAGTCAACTTGGCAGGAAGCAAGCTAGAGAAACAACGCATGAAGAAGTCCCTCAGCAGGGGACTAACGGGTACGCCAGATGCAGAAAGCACAAATCAAGTGCAATTTTGGTGATCTGATTGGGGAAAGAAAGAAACCCCTCATGCAGCTGTCCAAGCAAAAACATCAGTAATCTACATATGATGAAAAATATTTGTGTTTGTCATTGCAGCGGATCAGGTGGATGTGCATTTGTTGCGGTGTCAGCAGCTCAGACTGTACATCCTGAAGGCAGCGCGTGCTCTGCTCTCCCACCAGGACAAACTCAGACAGATCCTTTCTCAGCCAGCTGTCATTGATGTCAGCCCCAGTCCTACAGGTGAGACCAGAATGTTGCCCTGGATCCCACTTCAGTCCGCATGTGTTTTTTGATTCACTTACTTGCACTCATCTTTATCTCTGTGCAGTTATCATTCAACGCTGTGGTGTCAAGTTCAGTTTTCTCACAGCTCACACAACAACCAACCACAAAAATGCTGGAATAATCATATATGTTAACTGTTTATAATGCACTGGAAACACTGGACTGAATCTTTTTTTAGTTGAATGACACCACTGCCCCCTGGTGGTCACATGTAGATTTTTTTTTTATTAGTATTTTAGTTTATTTTAGCTTTTTTTCTAGACATTCTAAAAATGTTAGTAACTTTGTACCTACATGTCAACTAATTCTTATTATAATTCTTGTTATTTTGCAACTACATGACTACTAGCTCTCAGAGTAGACTGTAAGGATGGTTTAGGGTTGGTAGGATAAGTTGACATGCTGTATACTTGCAAAGTTTCACACTGTAAAGTCAGTATGTTGTATGTTACAGACCCATTAAAATAATGTGTTATCAAGCAGACAGGCTTCTAAAGCCGCCTTTCCACTGCACACGACAAGAGTCGGACGGGGAGTCATTAATTTCCAGTGGAGAGTAGTGCGGGGGCTGCGTGTAGTTCCGATCATATGCGTATGCGGTAATTTCGGATCCGATTCCAGCTGTGGATGCGTTAAAATATTTGAACTTCTGCAGCTAGACTGTATGCGACCACCCCGACCGGATGTGACATATTTCAATGATGTCCAATCAGGTCTGTTTGTGTGAGTTGAGAATTATTAACACCTTTTTTGTTAAACTTTGTAAAATAACTTACTGCTTAAAAAAACAACCAAAAAACATTATTATTACTCATAAACAAGTAATAATTTATTATTTTAATATTTATGTTGTTGTTTGCTTAATGCTGTTTCCATGTTCCCTTCAAATTTATTGGTGGTCTGTGCATTTCTGTTATTTATTATTTTCACTTACTCATTGTTTAAACCATGGTGAATGCACGGAGAATAAAGGCTCTTGCTTTTGCGCTCCTTTACTGGAGACGAAAAAAGAAATACTGCTAGTCCATGTGGGTCAAATACTACCTGGCTCGTAGAAAAAGTCTCGGCGAGTATCACCGTTAAGTGCAAGAGATGCGCCTTAACACAAGAACGAGCTTCTCTCCCATGTTGAACCGTGCCACCAAAAATAAAATGCCACTAGGGGGCGAATTCCGACAGTCGTGTGCAGTGGAAAGGCGGCTTAATACTATAAAGACTGCTTGTTGACATGTAGATGCAAAGTTACGTTTGTAATGTGCTTATGATTTTGTATGTTTGTGTTCAGAGGATCAGTGTGCGTCGTCTCCTGACATAGGAGATTTGTCTCCTGAGGGTCCACAGCCTCCCCTCATCCTCCTCCAGCAGCTGCTGTCAGCATCCACTCAACCATCCCCCATCAAAGCCATATTCCACCGCCAGGAGTTGGAGGTCAGACTGTGTTTACACTTTCTAAACTTTTATTTTACCTATGGAAAATGTTAATAGCTAATAATCTAGAACATTGGTCAAATACTTCAATTATAGCTCTGTCTGTGTATATAATATATAATATAATATAAATGTATGCAAATATTGCATATAATTTATATAAAAATTTGTATAATGCACATTTGTATTTAAATGTTTGGGATAGATAGATACATACATACATACATACATACATACAGGGTTTTTCCTGGCTCAAACTGAGGCAGAGGTGGTACCATCCTGACCAGGCGCCAGCACAGGCATACAATATGCATTCAA
>JAUMHQ010000058.1:12821120-12861790 GCA_032361165.1 Enteromius paludinosus
ATAAATGGAAATAAAAATATTATAAGAATTCTGAGCTTTACTCACGTTTTAAAAAACACTGCTATTATTTTGAACACAACTGTATATACATATATATAATTTTTTTAATTGATTCAGAAATGAAATTGCCACCATAGCAATTTTAGTGGGATTATAGCAGACTGTTAAATGAAGTCTTATGTCTTGACAGCAGCGTCAGAGATTTGTAGAAAAGCCTAATAATCATATTGAGCATAATTTGCGATCTTCAAAGACTCTTGTCATTCAGTGGAAGCAAAAATATCTGTTTTCATAATATATTTTTTCACTCCGTAAAACACGGCTGGTTTAATTAGTGACCAAAGTGCAAAATGTTAAATATTTTATGTTGGCATAAAATCTTTCAAAAAGTCTAAAACCTTGTTTATTTCCAAGCTAAAATAGATTTGATTAGCATTATATATATTCCACAGAACTTTGTGTTCTCAGACATTTGGACTCCATTGTAAATAAGGAAGCATTTGTTGTATTGACCTGGGCCTGTTCTTCCTATCTGCATTGCACAGCAGCTTAGTGATAATCCTCTGAACTGATCTAGAATCAGCACTCTGAAATTACTTTGATTAAAAGGGCTCAGATGGTGAGTTTCATCAGCAGCAACCGATAGCTAAACCCATTTGCCCCGAGAGATGGCAAAACCTAAAATCTGAGATATACAACAGTATGATATGCTTATAAATATTAATATGCCTTAAAAGATTAATGAATAATGTTTTTTCACAATCTAATTGCAGATATCTTGTAAACATTTTAATAAGGCCTGATAGATTATTCTTAAATTAGACTAGAATTGCGGTTTCTTGGTTACTGGGGGCCTTTGAGTATAAAACTAACATAACATCTCACACAGGCACATTTTGACATTTCATTTAGCCATAAACTGTTTCTTACCCTATAATCGAGAGTAATTGGTTTAAACTGCAAAACAGAGAAACATTAGTCTCTGAGGATACTTTCTTATGCAAAGCAGCACAATGTATATCCATGTTGCTGATTAATTCTGCTCAGAAAGCAGTGTTCAACAATTTATCTTAATGACCTGTTTTAGACTTACAATCACAACATTGCACCAAGTGTTCCTCCCCCTCAGGGAAGTTGTCGGACTGACACAGATTACTTGCTCCTTCGAGACTGGAGTCATTAGCTGTTAGCCTGCATGTTATGTACTCATTGCCCTTCTTTGGCTCTTCTAGCTGATTACACACTCTTGTAATGACTGCTCCATCTTGCCACATGACACCGAAAGAGGTGCATCAGACAAAGTTTGATTCAGGTGTTCCTGTCAAGTGCTCTCGCCAGGAAAACAGATGCTGAAGATGCTGATATCCGACAGTGCACTTTAAGGCAGCGCTTTTAGTCCAAAGGCTGATTGAAGAGCCGAAAACCAAAGACTTTGCCGACTGACGCATATATCCTTGTAAATCTGTGTTTTCATTTGATTATAAGACTGCATAATGGATTTAACGTAAGAAATGAGGTGGATCAAATATAAATGAAGTGTGGGGAAAAGGGATAATTGCCATTTTGAATGAGCAGATTTGTTTGGTTACAGACTAGCATTATAATTTACATTCCTAATCCCAAATATAATTTTTTTTACGAGTTGGTGTGAGACTGTGTTGGAAAACCACACTGGCTAAGGAGGACCACAACATAATAAAGACACAGGGGCAGTAGTCATCCACTTATGACATCCTGACAACCACATAGCAACATGCCAAAAACACTCAGAGCATCTTGGTGACCCCATAGCGCAAATCTAGTTTGTGTTACATGGTGCCTATTAATATATGACCAGGTTAAAAATAAAAGAGCTAAATTATATAGCATTATAACATATATAGGAAATTGTGAGTAAAAATGTTGCATCTGTGTTTGCAGATTGTACACCGCACTCTGGCTGCAATGTTAGGATCCCTGGCTGCTCTGGCAGCACTGGCTTTCATTGGAGATGTAAGTTTTAGAGAATGTTATTTATTCTGTTCTGATGAAGATAGCTTTTACTCTGTATACTATATATAAATATATATATATAGCCAGGCTATTTCACATAAATGGGATATCAGTGGTAATTGCACTGATTTAAAATCTTGCTTTCTCAATGTGGCTCTATGTATTAGTTATTGTATTCCAGAAATTGAAGATAAGTACCGTTTTTGAGCACAAGTAAAATTACTCCGTGTACTTCTGTCTGTTTGATAGATGGAGTGCCCTTTAAAGAAAACATAGCTCTGTAGTGACAAATGTCTTTTTTGTACTAAAAACTTCATGAACTTTCAACTTGGTTGGTTGGTAAATACCCCAGTAAATAGAATACAGTATGTAGGCCTAAATTATCTGGTAATTGATGCAATTTTTTCAACAATTCAGAAAACCCAGTTAAGACTACAGTGTAAAAATGTTCTTTGTGTTTGAGGAGAGATGATGAATATTTCATCCCACTGTCTTTACTTTACTGTAGAGGCCGAGTCTGATGACTGTTGTAGAATGGATCGACTATGAAACTCTTGCGTTTCTGTTTGGAATGGTAAGCATAATTCTAACAGGTCTAGAAGCTCCCCAGCAGCTTTGTTTACTCAGTCAACCCGAGTAGCACAGTTCCAGAGAAATCTATTAAATATAAACTCACAGCAGCAAAAGTGTAAAACTAATTTATTAGCAGTGCTTGCTATTTTAGCACTGTTAATGTTATTCATAAAAACCAGTGTGCTGTTGCTACGAACATATACTGTATCTCAGATTGTGTGACTTGTTAAAAATATGTATGCTATGGAGTTACATTTAGATGAAACTGGACTTATAACTTTATGATAAAATGGGCAAAACCTACTAAAGATGGAATTACCCAAGCCATCATGTTTTCTTCAGATAAAATGTAGTATTTTAGTTCTTTCAGATAGCATTAAACCTGGTGTAATGAGATGCTTTAACCTGCCTGTTGGAGAAGGTTGCACTACTAAGTGCTCCACAGTCTGACAAAGGTCCTAATCCAACCGTTAACCCCAAACCATATCAGTCTTTTCGACTGGTCAGCCTGCCAGGCACTTGTTAGGGAACCTTTCTTTAATGTGCTATTAACCTAGTTCTTTTTTTAAGAAAGAACTCTTGTGTTGCAGTTACTTTGAAGCAACACACTTGGTTGAAATGTTTTTTAGGTGTGGCTGGTGGTCTGCATATATCATTAGTCCATTGTTTTCATGTTAATGCAACAAAGTGTGACCAAAAAATATGAATACATGTAAAAAACACACAGCCTCTCTAATATTATTGCTGAAGTGCCACCCTTTTCAAGATCTCTGTTTGTTCAGTGTCTGTCTCCATGGAAACAAATACATTCAATCAGCCCACATCCAGAAGACTACATGTAGGAGTATTTGAGGAAAAGCATAAAAGAAAATCAGAGACTGATGATAGAAAATGAATCACAGCATCTGTCAATTTTAAAGACTGACTATGAAAGAGACTGAGAGCCATTTCACATTAGAAACATTTGCTTTAATAAACTCAGAAATATTGATGTTTCACTTTATTGGTTTTCTGTGTTTCGAAGATGTCTGTTTCTGTATCTCAGGGTAAAAAAAAAAAAAAGAGAGAGTAGGATATATGTGGCATGAAATTGAGTGAGAGGCCGTGTGGTATTTGAGACATAATGTGATTTTATAGCGACACATGTGGCAGTAAGCATTAAAAATAGAAACCATGAAATGTTCAAGTCTTATAACCCTTCCTGTTTACTTTCAGATGATACTGGTGGCAATATTCTCTGAGACCGGTTTCTTTGATTACTGTGCAGTGAAGGTGAGCTTTCTCAATCATTATGTTGCATATGCTTGAATGTGATTTGTTTAGTAGAGGTCTTAAGTCTTGGTTTCTGAGAGAGTTATTTGATCATATTCTCTCTACAATAAGTCCACTCAATCCCACTCACCATTATACTATATACATACTTATAGATACAGATAACTACTACCATTTAGTCAGCAACAACAAGGTAGCGTGTGAACTCCTGCTATTGATTCAGTCTGATATGCTTTCATTTTACATTATTGATGTCCCTATTTTTGATTTAGTCAATGTAATCCCCTCATGCTACTTTACCCAGTGAGCTTTGGGGCAAAGGAACAGAGCTATTATGATAGCTGTCCTAAAATTCCCTATCATTCACTCTCACACAAAGTGATGAGAACCCCAAAAACGTTTAATATATGCAATTTATGGGGAAATTGAGAATTGAAAAGGAATCAGATGGAACAAATATTTTATGAATCGTGAAGAAAATAGGTTAGATTTAATGAAAGCCTAAAAATAAATCTTAGGATGAGCTTCATTGGATAAATATCCCATTGCTTATTTTCAGGGATTCTGTGGGCTGTTGTAAAAGACCTGTTGGAATATTAAAGATGTGCTCTGGACATTATGAGGGCACACGGTTATGTCCTCTCATCCCATTCATGAATGTTAAGAGGTTTCTGGACGTGGACATGTTCCACAAATTAAAATATTGCCATAGAAACAACCCTTTCGATTGAACACCATCTCAAGACAGCATAAAACGTTTTTCCTTGAAATATAAAAACAAGCATAATTTATCCGTATGTGCAGGCTTGTGTGGTTAAGGCCTGTTCACTCAAGGAACAATAACGATAACGATAACAATACTGGTGTCCACACCAATGCACAATAAATGTTCTTTTTATCATGCCACCTGCAGCCTTAAAGGTGACATATCATAATAATGACCTTTTCTGTGTATAAGTGCTATAATCGGGTCCCCGGTGGATCTACCAAGCTAGAAATTTTGAAGAACAACCCAGTAATGTTTTTTTCTTTGTAAGCTTGTGAAAAAACAAGACCTTTATTAATAATATTAGCACACCCTTAATCTGCACGTTTCTACCCACAGCTAACGCCATGTCGAAAGTTCGAGCAAAGCATGCTAAATGTTCTGTCTTAGGCTGCACTGATGAGCACAGAACACTATTTAGAGTCCCTGTATTTTTTATATTTCTTTATTTGCTGCCACACAGATCTAATATACGCATGCAATTTATTTCTGGCTGTTTACCTACACAGACATAACCAACAGTTTTTGTAGCTCATGTGTGTTTTTAACGTGGACTTGTATGTATATTTGACAGTTTAAGTGCAATAAGACGTGAACGAGAATTTAGTTCATTACTCACATGTCACTTTCCTTTCTGCATGCTTCTGCAAGCCATTTTCAAAATGATATAATAAATGATCTGTGGGATATTTGGACCTGAAACGTCACAGACACATTCTAGGAAAACATGAGGGTTATATTACATATTGTAAAAAAAGGTGTATAATAGGTTCAATGTTTACAAGGGTGAATTTCCTTTCAGCTTTTAACCTTTTCATTATTCATCGGCTGGAGGAAAACTATGGTTCCTTTGTGCCATTCACAGTTGTGAGAATTCACAATTTTTTCTTTATTGTTAGCATTATAGTTATCATTCTTGGTGTGAACAGGCCTTTACTCTTTGTTTATTTGTCAGTTAGCATCTTTTTTTAGTCAGGAAGCAGTGACATAATGGGTGGGTTACAACACCCATGCATTACCACTTGATTAGAATGATTCCAGACAGCCTGATAATGTCTCCATGGCGACTGGCTCTTAAAGTTTTTAGTTTTTTTCCCTTTTCGGGCATGAACATTCTTTTAGAGCTAAACCCTGAATGAGCAAAAACACTATAGATCCATGTCAGTTTTTTTAGACTGAATTTCTCATTAAAGTTCACTTTTGAACACTGTGTTTTGAGAGCCTCTCAGAGGGCTGCTCTTGATTCTCTGTCTTTGAGGTACTGTTAAATCTATCTCTCCATTAACTCCATAAACAAAGGCAAGAGATTTTTGGATAGATTTTTCTTGTAACTTCACATTAATGAAAAGGGTCAAAATTAAATTCAAACTTTGTAAATCAATAATGAGTATTCCCAACTGTGTTCTGTATGTTTCCACACAGGCGTATCAGTTATCTCGAGGAAGAGTGTGGCCCATGATTATCTTTCTGTGCCTAATTGCTGCCGTTCTTTCAGCATTTCTTGATAATGTAACAACCATGATGCTCTTCACCCCTGTTACAATCAGGTAAAGGTCTCTCCTTCTTAATATCTCTTTTGACTTCTCTTTTAACCCTGTTTAGAAACTTACGTCTATGTGACAAGATATCACAGTCCAATAAACATTAAAATATAATGTTCTGAGGTCATAGCCACAATATTTGTACAATCTACACAAAACAGTCAGTAGAAAACCTCCAGAATGCCTTTCCCCATAGGCATTTATTGTAAGTGCTTTGCTTTAAAACTTGACTTTCTTTTACTTCTATGAACTGAGGGACACATCTCTTTGATAAATCACTTTTACATTTCTTTGGTTAGTAACAGCATGCCACATATGCTATCAATAGAGCTTAACTTGCATTATACTTAGAATATTTCTTGGTCTTTGTAAAAAAGTTTGTTTAGCTGAACTACTAATACAAAAAAAAAAAAAAATAAATTAAAAGACCTTGCCTTTTCTCTGGACAAGAATTCCTCAGTCTTTGCTTAGATGTATAAGGATTCAATAAGTCATGTCATCTTCTTGTAATCTTGTAATATTCCTTTATGTCTCACCCCTGCTAAAAAAAACCCTGAAGGCCAACAAAGCATATCTTTTTTCAGCAAGGATGATTTTATTTGTATTTTCGTCCTCCTGCAAAATTCATCTGTCAAATTCTCATCATCTTATGTAGACAAAAAAAATGTTGTGTAGTAAGATAAATAAATAAATATATATTTCACATATAGCCATTAAAATGTTAGGCACAGCCTCAGCGTTTTCATGACACTGCTGATAAGAAATTACTCCTTTTTTTATTATGCATCACCAATTTCATCTTCAAACACCTTCGGGGCTTCAGGGTTCAGAGACACAGTACACACACACACGTTAAAGAACGAATTTAAGAAATTAGAGAGTTCAGCTTTTCGTTAACAGGCAATTTGCTTGTGCAAGAGTTTTTTTCAATTCCAACTGATTTGCTTATCTTTAGATTTGCTTAAAATTCAGTGTTAATAACTAAACTTGAGCATAAACCTTGATTTTTAATTTGTTTGCATCTCAGCTTGAAGTTTTGCGGCTGAAGAAGAAAGAAGTTTTACGTTAGCTTTAACATATTAATGTAATATATTATTTAAAGATCATGCAATTCTCATCAATAGTGACATTAAAGCACATTTTAGGCTAAACAAAAAAAATGTGCATTGTGCTCAAGTAGTACTCCAAATAAAGTTGATTTCATCATATCAGTAAGCCTCAAGCGATAGTCAGTAAATATTTGAATAGTTATGATGTTCCAGGAACATCAGTCCAAATCAGGTTTGTGATATCTTTTGTACTCTAGGTTATGTGAAGTGCTTAATCTCGACCCCAGGCATGTCCTGATTGCCGAGGTCATTTTCACCAACATCGGAGGAGCTGCCACTGCTGTTGGAGATCCACCAAATGTCATCATTGTTTCCAACCAGGATCTGCGTAAAAAAGTATGTTATTAATTCCCACTGTTCTTATTTGATGCTGGGTTATTCACGGGTGAAAGGATATTGTGCTGCTGTCTTGTGCCTGTTGAGAATGTCTCGGGGAACTGGTTGGACAAATTATACATGACTGCACAAATAAACAAAAACACACAGACACAAGCATGTGACTGAACATTTTTCTGGCATAGAAGGATAGCCTTGTGCCAAAACACGCTGTCACTATCTACTCAAGGCTAAAACACCATGGCATCCTGTCTTACACCTCAGACTATTAATTATGTAGGAATACTTCTTGCCAGCTTTAGTTACGCTCTGCCAAATTCTCTCTCTCTTTCTCTCTCTCTCGCTCTCTTTCTCCCAGCAGAGTTGAAGTCTTTTAACTTTAGTAAAAACTGCAAACCTGTACAGTCATTGTGTACAAACCCCAAGACCAACCATTTTTGAGTTAGGGTATGCAAGATGTTTGATTGCAATAGACGTGCTACTATTTAACACGTTTTAGACGTGTTAAACCGGAAAATGCTTCTCCCCTCTAAAAATACATGTAATCAAGTACTTTACATGTAACATGTGTAAAAAGGACACTTTCAAATAAAGTTTTACCATTCATTATATTTAATATATAGTATGTCCCGCTGTCACACACTCCAGAGACCGAATCCTTCACATTCACTCGTTCCCAGTCATCTGACTTCTGATTGCCTGCACCTGTGCCCCCTCACCTGATCCCTTTAAATGAGCATGCACACCAGTCTGTCACCGGCTGAGCTCAAGGTCGCTGTGCTATCTCAGTTCTGTGGTCTGCCTGTCTGCCCAAGCCCTGATCACTGCTACTCTTGGAGAACTGACCAAAAAGACTGAGTATCTCTATACTTATCTGTTCTAAAGTCTCAGCCCTGTGTCTGAATAAATCTGTTCTGTTTCATTCAAAGCCTATGTTCGTGTCCTGATCTGAGCATGACAGAATAATGCTATTAGTGTCACGATACACACTAGAGGGACACAGAGGAATAGTCAGAGTAAGGTTTATTGACAATGGGGCAAGGTAATGTGGCAAACAGAAGAGACTGGAGGGTAGGGGCAAGGACGGACAACAGGGAGATCCAGTTGGAACCAGGTGTCCTTGCAAGGAACGGATAGTCAATGGAGCAGTGGAAATCTGGAACGGAGGAAGCACAACACTTTGCCCAGCAAATAGTTCTGCAGAGAGAACACAGAGAGAGTTAGTCTGTTTTGATCCATGATGTGAACGGTAGACTGGACAGTGAGTGCTAGTGAGGAGCATGGTTTTGAAGGGGAGCTTGATTGCAGGTGACAGGTGCAGAGGATCAGAAGGCTGGTGATTGGGAACGTGGGAATGAAGGTGCAGGTGATTGTGATGACCGTGATGACTGAGCTTCCCTGACACTACCTCTCTCCCCAGGGGCGGCTCCTTGATGCCCCTCTACGGCGACAGGGGTTGCCACGGCCTCTGGGTGATGCTGGTGAAATTCCTCCAGAAGCGATGGATCTAGGATATTGTCTCGGACTACCCAAGATCGTTCCTCAGGGCCGTATCCCTCCCAATCAACTAGATACTGCAGCCGGCCGCCCTGTCACCGAGAATTTACGATTTCCTTGACCTGGAAGACTGCTGCCTCATCTAGGCACTTGGGAGAGAAGGTGTGGCCAGTTTGGTACTTGATTTGACAAAGGGGGAGAAAGGCTTGAGTAGTGAACTGTGATACCTGGCTTGGAGTAAGGATGTAGCCGAGGAAGTGGACGGAGCAATGGAATTCACACTTTTCAAACTTCAAGTAGAGGGAATGTGCGTGGAGTTGCTGGAGGACTCGGATCACGTGCTGGCAATGTTCTGTCAGGTTCTTGGAGTAAATCAGGATATCGTCGATCTAGACTATGCAAGAGGCTTTTAGGCTGAAACTCTCCAGTCCCAAACTGTCATCCAGAACGGCCATGTGTGCAGGAAGACGGGGATTCAACCCTTGGCCAAAGACACTCAGCAGCGCCACCTCATTCTTTCCCCTGGTTGTTGCGAGCGTGAGGAACTTGAGGGTGTAATCCTGGAAGTGTCCGCCTACTGCAGCAACTGCTGGTGCACCGACATCTCCTTGCTTGCAGTCCCGAACACCTCTCTGAAATTATTACAGAAACTGGAGAATTGCAGGGCTTCGAGTCTCCAAGATCGCCTGAGCCCAGGATCTGGTTTGCCCATCCAACAGCGAGATCAGAAAAGCAAACTTTTGTCGCTTGGTGACAAACGTCTCCGGTTGCATTTCTGTGAACAAGGTTACCTGGATGAAGCCCCCACACTCTGCAGCGTTACTGGTAAACAGGCGCATGGCCATGGGACTTATGGAGGCAGGTCGTGAAGATGATGGTTGAGGAGTGAGGGAGGACCGGATGGCGGTGACTAATTCCTTCGGCATGTCAGCAGCAGTGGGCTGCCAGGGATCCATGACATGCGGATTGGTTTTGGGTCCGGTCAAATTCATCTTTAACATTGATTATTTTATGCTTTCTCTTGTTTGGCAAATGAATCCCACTTAAAATGCAGTGGTAGGAAGGCAGAGAGAGAGAGAGAGAGAGAGAGAGAGAGAGAGTTGGTAACCATAAAAGCAAAAAAAAATCTGCATTTCTTACAGACTGGGGCGTCTTTTTTCTGGAATCCAAAAAAACTCGCATAACGGCAAACTAACTTTTTTTGGGTGAGAGCAGAATGTGTTGCATTGTCTGTCTTCTCAGACATGATTTTGTGTTGTTGTCATTTTTTCCCCACTCTGTGATAAGTGACAACTAGTGTTAAGTTGCAATACTGCTACCTACTATGTTGGAGTGTCGACCAGTTACTGGTGCTGTACTAATAACATGTTATTAGTATTTAATTTTTCATCAATATCAGTATACTGTGACACCACTGTGAAACAGGTCTTACTGTGTGTTACTTGATGCTGCTGAAGGCAAATCGAAGCAGTGCAGGTAGATTACAAAATAAAAGGTCTGCAACATCGGTATGTACTTTCCTAACATAATCACAGAACAGTATCACAAGGACGTTCAGAACTTCAGAGTCTATGAGCGAACTCTTTCCATCAAACCCTAACTCGCAAGAAAACACTGTTTAAATTTCCATCCTACCAATTGGACAAGGTCACAGGCAAGCAGAATAATCTCCAGGTTTATGATGTGACCTCAAAGCAGAGACTGTGAGTGTGGTTCTGTCTTCATTGAGGCTTGTGTAATATCGGTGTGATTGAAAAGGTGAGGGAACATTTTGTGATTTATTATTCACTTTAATGGAGGAGACGGAACAGTGTGACCCGGGTTTGCGGTTGTGATTAAAATGTTCGTGTTCACATTCAGACAGAGATCAATGCATGACCTCATCGGTGGTATGACTAAATTCACAGTATGTGTCTTGGAGTTTACTCTGTCTGTTTGTTTGACAGCATTTGAGTGTCCGCCAGTTTGTCTTTTTGTAGTCGTGTTATTTTATAGCTCTTATTTAGGATTATGGATATGAATGCAGTTTGAACGGCTAACCCTTTGAGTGCACTTTATAACACAACTCAAGTATGCATTGCGTTCTCTGCATTGCCGCAAACTGGCATTAGCATAAACTGTCTGCTTCTACAGCTAGTTTTCTCTTTTAGATCAGAAGAGGGGCAGTTTGAAGAGAATGCTGCTGAGCAGGTTAGATCTCATAAGTATGTTTACCTGAATAATAACAAATCAAATTCAGCAGCAAAGACATTTGAAGCTATAAGATTTGTTTTTGTCTCCATAGCGTAAGAACACACATTTAATATGTTCAACAGAACTGTGCTTGCAATGCTTTAGCTGAGCATTTGCATAAAGTATACTTCTGGCCTAAATCATGCAGCTTGTTGAGGGGTGCTATTACCTGGTGATTTACATGACAGTTTATTGAAATGCACGGGATCGTGTCACTTTGTTGCTGCATGTTGCTTGTAGTGTGAATAGGGATAGGACAAGTTTTGGCCGAGATACAACTATATGAAAATCTGAAATCTGAGGTTCAAAAAAAAAAAAATCTCCTTTAAGGAAAGAAAATCTCCTTTAAATTTGTCCAAATTATGTTTTTAGCAATGCTTTAATTTATTTACTTAAGGAAATTTACTAAATATCTTAATGGAACATAATCTTTACTTAACTCTTTCACATGTGAGTTTAAAATATTCTAGCTGAGCCCCCAGAGTGAGTTTTTTTTAGGTGACCGTTAATTTAGAATGTTTAGCCTTATTGTTTCCATGGCGATGTGTCATACTTGTCATGTTACGCACTGCAGTCACAATTGCGGTGTGTGACACATGGATCATTTGAATTTTGTTTTTCCTTTTTTTATTATGAATATACCGTGTTAGTTGATCTATACCAGGTGCACTGAATCCGAGCTGTGGGATTTACAACATGTAAATTCTTCCTCTCCTCCCAAAACACGTTAAAGTCTCCGGTAAATGGGGAGAAGAGAAGAGTAAACTTTATAGTAACCTATACAATCTGTATATGCTACTAATAAAACATGTCGTCAGATTATACGTTGATACATTGAGATATATTTTGATGACATCCTGCACTGAACGTTCTAATCACTCTGGTATGATCGTACACTCCAGGGACCAGCCAAGCCTGATCACACTGATGTGATCATACCTGCGAAAGGGTTAATATCTTAATGATTTTTGGCATAAAAGAAAAATAGGTATATTTTTACCCATACAATGTATTTTTGGCTATTGCTACAAATATACCCCAGCAACTTAAGACTGGTTCTGTGGTCCAGGGTCACACACACAAATACTGTACATATGTATATATTATTTCACAGAATGGTCTGAAAAAGGAAAAACATCCTGTGAACTGCAGTTCTGTGGGCGAAAATGCCTTGTTGATGACCGAGGTCAGAGGACAATGGCCAAAGTGGTTCAAGCTGATAGAAAGGCAACAGTATCTCAAATAACTGTTTCAAAGAAGGTATGCAGAAGAGCATCTCTGAATGCACAACACGTCGAACCTTGGGGCAGATGGGCTACAGGAGCAGAAGACCACATCGAGGGCCACTCCTGTCAGCTAAGAACTGGAAACTGAGGCTACAATTCGCACAGGCTCTCTGAAATTAGACAATAGAAGATTGGAAAAATGTTGCCTGGTCAGATGAGTCTCGATATCTGCTGTGACATTAAGATTGTTGAGTCAGAATTTGGCGTCAACAACATGAAAACATGGATCCATCCTGCCTTGCATCAACAGTTCAGGCTGGTGGTGGTGGTGTAATGGTGTGAGAGACGTTTTCTTGGCACACTTTGGGCCCCTAAGTACTAATTGATCATCATTGCAACGCCACAGCCTACCTGAATATTGTTTCTGATCATGTCAATCCCTTCATGACCACAGTGTGCCCATCTTCTGAAGGCTACATCCAGCAGGATAATGCACCATCTCATAAGCTTGAATCATCTCAGACTAGTTTCTTGAACATGACAATGAGTTCACTGTACTCAAATGACCTCCACAGTCACCAGATCTTAATCCAATAGAGCACCTTTGGATCTGACAAATCTGCAGCAATCTCCTCAGCGTCGCCCAGGAAACAGAAGGAGAACACCTGCCCCTCCTTATGTGGCACATGAGCTGCGTGAGCCTCACCAGAAGCTGAGATAATTCTCCATGAGAGCCAGCACTCTGCCACACAGTACCCTCTCTTTTTCCTTCCAGACAGCAGTGTGTGACCGACCAGCTTTCCTCCATCACTCCCACCGGCAATTGAAGAAGGACCGAGCACATCCACCACCAGAGCACCCTATTTTCTGTTTTGTTCACTCTGCACCCTTTAAATGAATCCACCCTCCGAGTTTTTCTCACCACATCCTTGGCATATGATTCTTCACCCGTGACACTGGTGGAGAATGTGGGCATTGCAATGAAGAATCACTGACTTGCGAACCGTTTGTCCGGTCCTGGACATGCGTGCGCTCCTCCGCTTCACCATTGACAAGATACTCCAGTGGCTCACCGAGGTTAGCATCCACCAACAGCGAATAGTGGAACACCTCGCTACCCGCCAGTGGGAGACAGAATAGGAAGTCGCGGCACTCCCGGCAGCCACCGCCACCATTCCATGTTTTCTGCTATATGATCCCCGAGTGCTAGCTACCATTCTTCTTACAAAAATGACGTCACATGACGATGTGGAGTCCTACCTGCAAATGTTCAAAACTACGGCAATTGGGGATGGTTGGCACTGAAATGACTGGACTTCCTCAGCGGCTCCCTCCCCATGCGACGAAGCGATGCCCTTGGAGGAGCCCGTTCCACCGACAAAAGCATGCAAGCTGTATCCTACGACCTGCACAGAGGAGCTCCAGAGGTAGAGGTCAAAATCAACTGAAAACACTATCATGCCCTCCTTGACTCCAGCAGTGCAGTCTCTCTTCCAGCCCAATGTCGTCCCGCCCTGGGCAGAATCCAAAGTGTTCCTTCCTATAAATTGTGTACACAGAGACACACGACAAGTCTCAGCATGCATAGTGACCACGCTTGCATCGCCCACACAGCCTGCCTGCCCTAGAGGAAGCCGCCGAAGATGGAGGTCCCGAACACTGCCTGCAAGTTCCTGGCAGGACCTGTAGGGTCCCGTGGCTGTCGACAACTTCCCCAACTGTCAGCTGCCCAGAAGACGGAGCTGCAGCATCTGATCGGTCAGTTCTCGGATGTGTTCTCTACCCTACCCGGGCAGACCAACGTCATCCACCACGACATTAAGACGCCCCCAGGAGACATTGTCTGGCAGCGGCCCTACCTCCGGGGTTTTCTCACCTAGTCCTTGTCGTGTGATTCTTTATCCGTGACTATATATATATATATATATATATATAGGCTGTCAAATGATTTATCGTGATTTATCGCATTAAAAAAACCCCATTTTGTTTACATAATATGAATGTGTACTGTTTATTATGTATATATAAATGCAAAAACATGCATGTATATATGTAAGAAAAATGTGTTATGTTTATATATATATATATATATATATATATATATATATATGTATATATATAGACAGTTTCAAGACAACAACATAAACAAACATAACTGCACATGATAACAAGCAAAATATGTTTGGTGCGTTAATCAGACGGATTTATAAAAAATGCAGACTTATTCTCTGCCAGCAGGAGGTGCTTTAAGTACGAGAAACGAGAGGTTTCCCCGGTAACGACTGTAGACAGAGCAGCTCTGAGCTTACTGCCTTACACGCTGCCTTATATGCAGGATGAAATGTAAATTACATTTTCTAAAGTCAGTCTCCCTTCAGAAATACAGTGATATAAAACCACTCTGGTTTGATTTTGAAACATGCATTACATGGTTGAAGCTGGCGCCAATAACCAGACCGATAAACAAACACAGACCGGAAGTTAACTTAGGTCCATGCGATTGCGCTCGATGGAACCGATGGATATACATATATCAATGTAGATACATGAAAATAAAATATTTACAGTATGTGTGTGTTATTAGATATAAATAATAAATAAATGCAGTGCATGTCACAAAGCGGCTGTATCGTGTCGCACTCTCGCTTCTTAGCGAGCAGAAAAGGCACAGAGACAGGATTCTCGTTTAAGTGTTTGAATATTTAATAAGGAACATAAAACAAAAGAAAATGCTGAGGGCTGTGCGGACAAATACGGAGGGCTACATCAACGCTAACAGTACACAAAGAACAAGACAACATGCAGGCTTTAAATACAGACATAATCAGACACTAATATGGGACACCTGGAAAAACACGGCTGGCAGGGAGTAAACACTAATGAGAAGGCGGGGTCACAAACAAGGCAGAACATGAGGACGTCGAATTAAATCAAACCCATAGAAGGCAAATGCTACAAGAAACAAACATAAACACAAGCACATGGAACAAGACAGTGTTACAGTGCACACTTATATATAATGTTAACAAAAACTTTTCTTTAAGATGCAATTATTTGTGATTAATCATTTGACAGCACTACTTGTTTTAAAATTACCAGATTGGTATAAAAAATTGGTATAAAAAGAGAAGAGAAATAAATGTATTTTTCTTTTTATTTTAAACACTGTAAAATGCATTAAATGTTGCATTACACCATGGTTTCCCAAACTGAACTAATAACTGCAGTAATTTTGTGAATCTCTGCATTTCATAAACAAACTTTAATAAACATGAAAACAACAACAAAAAATTTTGTCCCGACTTTCAGAATAAACTGATCATTGGATATGATAATGACGCATGTTTAATAACAAAACATCGCCAGTGTTTAGTTGCTTGAATAATTATTTATTTAATTTATGGTCTAATTGCTTAATAGGTGGTTTTCCCTCAGCTTCAGAGGCATGGTGTGCACATTTATATACATGCTATTTATGAATATAGTCAGCTAAATTATTTGAAATACAATAGATTATGATAATACAATAGACAATTGAAAGGACAAATTAAGAGTGAAAAAATAAGAAATATGATGGCAGTTTCTCCTTCCATAAAAGTATGTGTGCTATAGTGTTAGTGTATATGGTCATAAGTGTGTGTCAGTAAGTGTGTGTAAGTGTCCAGCTAAAGCCCTGAATGAGACACAGAGGACGAGATAGAGCTCTTTCATCTACAGCTCTGGATGCTGATTAAAGATGCTCTCTTTGGAGCCACTCTACCCTGCAGCTCTTTTGACACACAATACCACAGACACAATGGCTAAGACACAAAAACCATGTGTGTGAGTATCAGTGCAAAAAAGAAAGGGAGCAGAAAAAGAGTAGCTATAAAAGTATAAGAGATCCATCTTTTTCTGACAGTCTATTTAAAAGGTTACACGCCAAAAGAACAACTATATGCCTAAAAACCTCAGTCTATTTGGAGCCATACATTTTGATGTCGTATAAACATTTTTATCTGCGAAACTGATTTCCAACACTATCACACTTTCTGACAGAGATGGATGAATAAGTGTGTGAAGCACATTCAATTAGATGTTTTAATCACGTGCTGCTTCACGTTTTAAGTGTGTTTTAAAGGGAGAATCTCAAGGGTCTTGAAGGGTCATGGAAAGGTAAAGAGAGGAGTTTTGTAATCTGCATGATTTTTTGTGTTTATATTGTAGGTAGGAATATAGGACTTTTGGGTGGCCTGAATGCTGCTTAGATCAGAAGTCAACAAAGCAAAAGATTAACTCTTAGTTAGGGCTCATTTCAACCTGAATCAAAAATTTCACAAGGGTCATCACAATATTAGATATTTGCACATAATTCTGTAAATATTAAATATTGTCAGAATTATTGTGAAAAACTAGTTAGAAAACATTATGTAAACTCAGATATTTAAAGTGTACTCTATTGAAAAGGTTTCTGCTGTCTGAGAATAATTTCTTGGATTTTTAGACGAATTAGCTGCCCAACTAACTTCTCGATGTTTCCTGTGTTGTACATTATATCTTCGTGCATTCCACTGCAGGCAGTGCGGAAGCCGCTAGAGGGCACTCCAGCCTGGACTATGTTTACTGTTTGTCTGTTCCTCTGCTCTGTGTTCAAGACTTTTAATATGAACTGTCTCCACCCACCTTGTTTGTCGCCATGACTGCCTATTGTTCCTCCGCCCGCCGATAAACTTGCTGCATTTGGATCCGCATGTCTCCGTCTCCTTCGTGACAGAATGAACAGCCAAAGAGCATCCAGCAGCTTTGCCCAGCGTCAATGGCCAGGTACGGACACTTTGGAACGGCTCATTTCTTTGAAGCAAAACCAACTGTCGGTTGTGGAATACATGCAACAGTTCAACAATCTACTCACTCAGGTCCTGTTTGATGAAAACTTTTTAAAAGCTGTATTCCGTTGAAACCTGTGAAATCCAAGCTACCTGAGGGGGGCTTTCCCTGCAGCCTCAGGGATTTCATGACATATGCATTCCTTCTAGCCAGATCGTCACTCACTGTACAGTCCTCGGTGGAGGAGAACGACCCCGAGTCCTTACACACAATGACCGCCAATCCCGAGCCTTTGCACCAGACGGCCCCCGATCCCCGTCATTGCACATCGCTCCCGAGTCTTTGCACAAGATGGCCGCCGTTCCCAAGTCACTGCACAAGGTGGCCACCGATCCCGAGCCTCTACACAAGATGGCCGCCACTCCCGAGTCACTGCACAAAATGGCTGCTCCCGGAACCGCTGCACCAGTCTTTAGCCAAAAGGGATGTAAAGCCACAGTCTTCAGCCACCATGGGCGCCACCCCAGTGTATCCCAGCGTCGTGAGTGCTGTGAATGAATACAGCAAGGCCCTTCCGAGACATGAGTTTGAGATCCAGTTTAGCGAACCCCCTGTTGATGTCAGTAAGGGCAGCCGGTGTGCACGGTCCGTCTCCGAGACTGTTCCCAAGTCTTCTGTGCTTTCTGTTATGGCGGTTGCCATTCTAAGTATGTGGGCCGCACACTGCTCCCCAGAACCCTCCAGTGATCCAGTGATCGCCGTGGCCCGATCTGCCCGAGCCTGCCAGTGGTCCAGATTCCCCTTGGGTTTCGCCAGTGACTGCACAGCTTCCAGAGATGTTGGTTCCGGCCGTAGATTCTCTTGAGGTTTTGCTGGTGGCTGCACAACCCTCAGAGGCATCGGTTGTACTCAGGTTTGGAGTTTCCGCTGGAGATTGCACCGCCACCCGAGGTGTCGACCCTACCCGTAGACACTCGGGAGGTACTGCCAGTGGATGCACACACCCCTCACCTGCCTGTGATTGTCCTTGATATGTCCCAGTGACCTGTGCCTTCCCTTGAACCGAACCCGGAGGTCCCTGAACTCTCATTCGGTCCTGTACTGACCATGGAGGCCATTGAACTATTGTCCAGCCTGCTGTCTGCTCCGCCTTGGAGTGTCTGGAATCCACTCCTAGGGGAGGGGCTATGTCACGAGTTGCAGTAAAGTTGCCTTTGGAAGCCGCTAGAGGGCACTCCAGCCTGGACTATGTTTACTTTTTGTCTGTTCCTCCACTCTGTGTTCAAGACTTTTATTATGAACTCCTGTCTCCGCCCACCTTGTTTGTCACCGTGACTGCCTATTGTTCCTCCGCCCCCTTGTCTTATGTTTGGGCTGTATTTAAGGGCCGGACTGTGTGTTTACTAATGCTGTTCATTGCGGTGTTTTCCGCAATGTTTAACCCTCCGTGTTTCCCTGTGTTTTCTCCTGTTGGATTTACCGTTCTCGACTCCACCTGTTCCCGGACTCTCGCTATTTTGCATTAACATAATCCCACCCAATACCAAAACTTAACAACTAACAAACTATTAATAAGAAGCAAATTAGGATTTTGAGTCAAAAGTTGTAGTTAAATGGTTAGTACACCCAAAAATTAACATTTTGTCATTAATTACTAATGTCGTTCCACACCCCGTTGTTCATCTTCAACACAAATTAAGATATTTTTTTATGATATCAAAGGGCCATCTCTCCTTCCATAGACAGCATTACAACTGAAATGATCCAAATCCAGAAACGTGGTAAAAACATATGGTAAAAAAGTGATATGTGACATCAGTGGACCAACTTCAGTTTTGTGCCGATACAAGAATACTTTTTTTTGCGCAAAGAAAACAAAAATATTATCATAGTCTTACTGTATTAATTTTTCTTTAAAAAAAGAAAAGGTCATTAAACCCATTAAAACCCATCATTGGGGGTGACTTAAATACTTCCTCACATTCTTCCATCGGCGATAGAAAGGTGCCTGGTTTAAATAGTTGTTACATCAGCTGGCTTTCAGAGCTGAAATCGCTGTGGTGTTTGAGTTAATTTGTGGCTCAGTAGAAACATCATCCTTGCCTGTCAAACCGAGTGTTGCACAGGATGACGCAGCGGTAATCATGCTCAAGTTATATTTTCCACATGAAGGTCACTTCCTGCTGGGCTACAATTGACAGTGGGAAGTTTCTGAAAAACCCAATATCCATACACTTGCATTTCTGACAGCTTAAATCTCTGGAGGGTGGAACCCATCAAAATGTACTGAAGCCCCCCTGCTCTAAATTTACTACTTTATAAACATAATTTTTGCTTTCCGTCAGGACATTCAGTGATAAATATGCTCCTGTAGTGGATACACAGAGGAGTGTGTGAAGTGCTGGACAGATTCATCCATCCTGTTCCGCAGGGAGAGATTGCATCTGCTGTAATTATTGACATGGATGCAGTGGTTTGTGTTATCTCTGTGTTACACGGGCCAGATTTGTTTATATTTGAGAGGGCTTCTGTTTGTGTTGACAACATGCAGATGATAAATGGAGATACAACTTCATGTGCAAAAAATGATGCACACACACGTATGCAGTTCAATAAATGCTCATTTGTTGATTGCTGTCTGCGCTGATTTAGTACCCATTTAGCTGGGTCTTAAAGTTAGTCACATAAAATACCACTTTTATAGCATTACTAAGAGATTCCCTGTATTATGATATACTTTTCTGGTTTACACATGTCTATGTGTGTCTGAGGACTTGGGTTTCTGATGCAATAAAGGTAGGAGTCAATGAAACTCTGGGCTCTCTGTGAATGACTGATCCAAAACTATTTTTAAGCTGGGTGAAACAGGTGCTTTTACGGTGTGTGCGCATAAGGTGGTGTAATGAGTTATCCTTTGTATAAGCTTAAAAGTTCGTAATGCAATCTTTCTAAAAATATTGTTTCTATTTCTGTTTCTATAACACCAAAACAATTACTTTAGTGCGAAACACTATTGTTTTCTGCTCTTTATGTAAATGAACAAGTATTTGCATTTTTGTGTGACTCATGTCTGTTTGCTTGTATATAGCTGAGGATTTAATTTGAGTCTAGTGAAGCCACCACCTTCTTCAGCAGTCACTTAATCCGTATATTATGCTCCAATCAGCCTCAAGATCTTTAGAGCCTCTGGGATCTGAATAGAAGCACTGCCATACAAATAGATGGATGACATGGCACCATACAGCTTAATAAACAGCACTGTGCTTTACTGATCCACAACTTCAAAAGATTTTATACTCTACCTTGACTTACAAAAAGCAAGTAATGTAATCTGTAAGATGGTTTTGAAGGAAGTCTTTTATGCTCACCAAGGCTGCAATTATTTGATTATAAATACAGAAAAAATATATTGTGAAATATTATTGCAATTTAAAATAATTGTTTTCTATTTAAATACATATTTTTACTGTATATACGATGCAGAATTTTACTCCAGTCTTTTTTGTAAACAATATTTATTTGTAACAGTAAAATCTAATCACTTATCACTAAAAGTCACAATCTGAATGACCAAATACATACTTTTTTTATGAATTATTTTTTCATAGTTTCGTCAAATGATTGTTAGAGAGAGAATGTGTGGTAGATGTAATTTCCTGGCTTATCCAGGCTTAGAAATCACAATTAAAAAAAACTCCTGAGTTTCCAGGTTGTCCATGACCGTGTGAACCCTGTCCATCCCACATTTCTCCGGCAGCAGTCAGTCATGACAGAACATCTTGTACTTGTGGCCTCTTTGTTTATTTGTTTGTGTTTCCCTGTTTGTTTGGGCTGTGTGAGTTGAAATGGGCCCCCCTTCGGTCTCGACAGGATCACTACAGCAGGGATGTTGCCATTTGGTCAGTCAAGCATCCATCTGTGGAGCTCTCTGTAGATCAGACATTTGAGCCTGGGTGGAAGGAATGTTTCAGGGTCGCTGAGGAGACATCTCGTATACCCTCTCTCTCTCTCTCTCTGGCATCTGCTGGGCCATCAGTCACACTCCCAGAAATCTCAGCTGCCAATCAGTGCTTCTCCAGGCTCCAGGCAGACAGACTTTGGTGGGCTGTGGTTTGACTGTAGCCCCTGTCTGCTCACTAATCAGCTAGCACCAACAGTGAAGGTCTTTTTGCATAGTGATTTCTCATTCCCCCTTCTCATTGCTTTTTGAGGTTACTTTCTTGGCTGATAAAAGTGGGACAGTGACAACAGAAATGGAGTAAAGGGAGGTCTTATTTACGCCCTTTGTCTAAGTCATTATCACAACAAGCCTGCCGCCAGGACAAAACAAGAGAATCTACAAAGGAAAAATCCCCAAACACTGCCTTTTGTCTGCAGCTGCATTACTGACAAAGTAATGAGGACTTATGCATCTACTCTATATGATCGGGCATACAGCTCAACAGCGCAGGAAAGCCGTGGGGTATAAAGCAGAGGACCGCTTTAATGAAATGTTATCGACAGATCCCCACTAACTCAACCCACCCCAATGAGTCTGTATAAGGATATCTCTTATTTTCAGTGGGTTCAGATACAGTATTGATGGTCTTAGCTTTTAGATGCACTGCACTATTCCTAAATTATTTTAAAAATCGAATTATAGAATAGGGCCAGTTAAGAAAGGATGGCTCATTTTAAAGTAATATTAATATTTCTTTCAATATATCATTCTCTCATTGAATCTTAAAGTGATAGTTCACCCAAAAATGATTCACTCAACCTCATGTTGTTCAAAACCACTTAATCAGTGATTTGAATTCAAGAACCTGATCTGGTTGATTTGTGGACACTTGTTTTATTGATCAGTAGATTATTTGAAAATATCAGATTCGATTTGTTCAGACATCACTTTTTGCAATGATGGTGAAACAAGTCAACCTTTTCTTTATTCAAGGGGTTTCCCCCGTCTCCAGTGCTCCTTTCAATTGTCCTCTCTGTCTTTTCAGTCTATTGCTCTCTTTAATACTCCATTACACATCTAACTTGTAGAGTACTCCAATGGATGAGTGTTCTCTTAAATACCTTTTCTCTCTCTTTCACTCTCCTGTAGAGGTCACTGTATACCAGTCTTCACATCTCTTTGTCTCCATTCACATTTGTCGCATGTCGCAGAGAACGGACGTGTTGTTTGTTTGTTGTTTGCTTACTCACATCTTAATGTTTTATTTTCCCAAATAATACAAGCCCATGTTTATCCTTTCAATCGTGGTTTTGTTTTATGGGTGGAGGATTTAGTACCTTGAGCTGCTTTAGGGAGGCTATACTGCCAAAAACCAGCATCAGTGTTTTTTTCTGTTTCTAAGAAGTACCTCTAAGTCCTGGGTTTTTGCCAAGCCTGAGCAATGCGGGGAGCTGAACTACAACAGGGATGCAATTATCTCGTATCTTGCCAGTTCCTTTTACAAAATAGAAGAGACTGGGTCTAGTTGTCACATTTTAAACTCATTTTTCATTTCTCAGGGTCCAATTCTGTATAGGTACAGATACAATAAAACATTATTTTTTTTTTTGCTGTTATTATTGCCCACGATAAAAAAGCAGTTATTTAACACCTGTTGATCTTTTGTGAAAATTATATTGGTGATAAGTTGTCACAATGGTAGCCTGCCATTAAAAGGCTGTTATAGACTTCTCATTAAGCACGTCAAAAAAATTAAAGATTTTTAAATTTAAGAAAATTGTATTAACTGTTAAATGTAGAATTCATTGTAAAATGTGTGCATGTTTTGACAATAACAAAGTTTCGTGAGGAACGCTGGACGAATTAAACACAGCTGGCATCGCATCATCTAATCAATCTCCTCGTTACGAGCGCCCACAATCAAATCCTTTCTAACTACTATAAATAACCACATTTTCCTTTCATTCGCATCTCGCTTTCGCAAAACCCACCTCCTCCCCATCTCCTCCTTTAGTGCCACGTCTTCCTCTCGGGGGGCAGTCGAAGATCGAGCCGGATGCCGAACCCTTGCCCTCACATGGGTTCAAATCACTAGGGTTCGGAGTCTGCCGTTCTTCCGGCTCACTCCCTGGACAGCACGCCAAATTTGCTTTTAACTCTTTAATGAGGAAGCATGAACTCGTGAATGTACACATATGTCACCAGGTAAACAAGCAAAGTTACTTCATAGGTTATACACCACCAGTGTATTGGAAGATAAGTTGTCGGATTAAATTTCAGGCCACATGGATCTATTTTTTATTCTATCTCTATCAGTGGTGCCATTTGAAAATGTGATGTCATCTGGTTATGATGAAAGATGGTGGGCTGCACAGGCAAGAAAATATAATCTGAAGCTAGATGTTCAGCCAAGAAGGCTGTTTGCTCTTGATGTGAATGAAAATTAATAACTAGTCAAGAGCATTTTAAGAGGATTTGTGCCACATGCAGGTGCTCATTTAAATCTTATATAAGTGTTTAAATACATCAAGATGCAAGCATTGCTGAATATGATTCTGTTGATGAAATGTAATCAAGACCTCCATCCACATTATATGGAGAGCCAGTAAAGTGGATTTGTTCTCTACTTAGAATAGATTTCATGAAATACCGCAGCAAATTAATTGCACAATTTTTAAAAGGGTGAAAATTAACCCGCCCTCTTCTTCCTCTAGGGCATTGACTTTGCGGCCTTTACTGGTTACATGTTCCTGGGAATCTGTCTGGTGCTGCTGACCTCATTTCCTTTTTTGAGGATGCTGTACTGGAATAAGAAACTTTACAACAAGGAATCCAGCGAAATCGTGGGTGAGTATTCATTTATTCTGCTCTGTTCCTATGCACCAGGTTTCCCAAAATCACACGAAATTACCCTCAAGTGTACTCTGCTTTCCTTCCTTTTTGTTTCAAGCTCTTTTGTTCTGACGTATGCAATGAAAAATTCATTCATAATCCCATTGACCTAGATCCTAGAATGAGCAATCATTTCTTAAAAACCATAGAGTGGTTGAGGGCACACTTGACCTTCCCTTTTTGACAGCAGTTCTTCCTATATGAGAATGTGAATGAGTGTCATACACTGTGCTACGCTATTTACACCAAATCTCATATCCTATCCAAAGCTCCTTACATTTGGCCTTTGAGCCCCGGTGACTGGGATAGGCACAGCCTACCCTTTCATGAATGATTAGAACCTCAGCAACACATCAATTTTTCATCCGCTCCTTCTCTTCCCCCACCTCTGACGATCACATTGATGCGTTTAGTCTCTCTGTACCCTTCGGGCTGTTTTTGCTGATATTTCCATTATTCTTATCGGATGAGCCTGTGCTGAAAGCCGTAACGCGTCTGTATTAAATACATAAATCCTGTCATAGATGACCTCTCTCAAGACCTAGACTTATGTGCAGTTTTCAGGCAGGGCATGTTTGAGCGGTCAGTGTTTGAGTGGTTAGCATTAGCCCCTGCTGGTAGAAGTTGTAAGTACAACATCTGGATCCACAATTTCAGATTGCATTTTGAAGGAATAACTTATATGTGAGTAATATTACACGAGTAGATATAAGATATGGATGTATGATCACAGCATGCCAATATACAGCCATAACTCACAGCTATTAATGTGATATTGTGATATTTATAAAACAGCTTGACAGCCCAATTGTGTAAATACGTTAAAATCAACAGCAGATTGGCCTTAAAAACTTGCTTTTGAGCTTTATATTAAACTACTTCCTTCTGCCCGGTGACTGCTCGTCAGGAGAGACACAGCATCCTCAAAAAGGAACTAAAAGCAACCAAAAAGCCAATTTAAAGTGTTTAAGCAAATAATAATAATAATAATAATCTGCAGGGATCCCCAAACCAATACAATTAGTGTGCCTCCTCTATTTTAAAACCCACGAGCCGCCACAGCTTCTGCCATGCATTCAAATCTAAAGGTGACTGTTTAACATCTGAGCCCAAGCCTTCATTACTAATTCAAAAACGTCACATTACAACTAGTAACCAAGGAAAGCTGAGTTGCTTCATTTTAAGCTTATTGTATTACTGTATTAAATGTTATATTATATAGAGTCGAGTATTATGAGGGAGAGATTGACTGACCAAGTGTAATTACCTGCATTTGATATGGCATTCATTCTTTAGCTCAGTCTCAAATTCACAATATTCACATATTGACAAGGAAAGCTCAGGCTCTTTTCCATACTATCCTTTCATCTGTTAATATGATCTATCCTTTCATCTGATGTGTTTGAGAAAAGCATCTTGATAATCCAAGTCTCGCAATAATTTAATGTCCTTAGAGTAGTAACGTACAGATCTGGGCTAGAAAGTAGCAGATATACTGTAAATGTATGAGTTCCATAGAGCAATGCAAGTAGGAGTTCAGTCTAACTCTCTTTCAATGTGCAAAACAGCTTGAAAAGACCTTTATATCCTAAGGTTCTGTGGAAATAAGTGGAAGTTTTGAATACTTTAGATTACACAGACAACCATTGGTTGACGTGAATATGTAATATAGATAAACTACTCCCCATTTTTGCTTTTAATAGACTTTAAAAATAATTTTTTGTAAAAAATTGGATTTGCAAGAAAAAAAAGAGAAAAAAAAAAGAAAAACTTTTTACTCACAAAATGTCATGCTAATTTCAGTGTTACTTGCCATTTCTTTGTAATTCTTTGTAACATTTACTAACAATTTCTAAGTGACAATAATAAAAACAATTTTTCTTTTGACAAAATCCTGCTCTAGATTATATTTACAATTTACAATGGTAATTTTAAAGAGTGCTGGCATGTTTATTTCCAACATTTAGGACATGTCAAGCTCTTGCATGAATGGATGCTGCATATCTTAATTAAGATATACACTTTATATAATATATGCATGTATCATTTTGAAGATAAAACAAGATGAGAGACAAGCAAATAAAATAGAAAGAATTTCTTTCTAAGGCAGAAGGGCACACTTTATATGTTCTCACACACCATTGGCCTTTGCCCACTGTGAGGATTGTCTTCCCTTTGAGACATCACCAGCATGGGACTAGCACCATCCAGAATGCCAATCTTTGGTGTTTATTGGGCTTTCGGGTGGCTAACACAATGACAGAGTGCTAGTCTGTGTTGAGCTGATGCAAAGTCTTAGAACTCTGCTCTAAGGAACAGGAACTTAAATGATCGGCTTGTCGGTTCCCCAGGTGCGTTCAGTGTCTGGAACGAAAGAGCTCCACAAGGCCTGATGATGACCACTCAATGCCAGTCCAATTTCTAATTCTGTAAAGCCTTAAGTCCATACAGAGCCTCACTTTCAAAAAATCAAACCTGCTGTGTGGCTGATACAGTTTTCCAGGCCCTCGGCATGATGCATTACTGTGTCGATTGTAATCAGCATGTTTTTCCTGTGTCAATTAGCTTCTGGGAAGCTTTCCTAGAGGCCTCCCCACCACGTGGTGAGGAGTCATGCTGAAGGATTTCTGCAACCTTGCCTCTTCTATCTTTTTCATTACCTTTTCCTTTCTTTTTGCTTGGGCTTCATACTTCCACCATCCTTCCATCCTTTCATCTATCCAAATGTCAAGTAGGAAAGGACGTGACATGTGGCCAGGTATAGTTTCCCATACTAAGAATTTGTGCTCTGCGTTTGACACATCCAAGTGCACACACACAGCAGTGAGAAGTGAACAACCACGTACACACATACCGTGAACACGCAGCCATTGCTGTGGCGCCCGGGGGAACGTTGCATTCAATTCAATTCAAATTTATTTGTATAGCGCTTTTCATGATACATATCATTGCAAAGCAGCTTTACACCAAAGTAATGTTGTACAGTATATGTAGTAGTAGTTTGTACATATGGCATTGATTTGAGGTAAAGATCAATTAATGACATAATCTAACAGACGAGGAACATTATAAATTAGTAGCAAAGTTCAGTAGTGTTGTGTGTTGTTTCAAGTGCATCACTTGGTAAACACTAAAATTTGAGGGAAGAGTTGAGAGTGCTCTCTGCTATGAACCAATGCTGATCAGAATCCTTGCAATCAATGCAATTATTTATTATTGATTCCCTGCCAGCAGGAGGCGCTTTTGGAATATAGTGGTTTCCCTGGTAACAGCAGTAGCCTACACACAGCAGCGATGCACTCATAAACACAACTTTACTAGATATCAGACATGCATACAAAATTGTCTTTATCTTAATGTACAGTAGGCTAATAAAAATTTTTTTTCTGTGAGTGATAGAATATGATTTAAGTGTAGTGCAAGACGTGCAAGCAAGTTTACACAAGTTTAGTCTGAAAAGCTTGAATAGTAAATAACGCACAAATATGAAAAGAAATATTTATTTGCAACAACTTTGGCTAAATAAGTGCACTGATGAATGACTGCGCAAGCCCAATTTAACGCTGCTTTCAACCTGATCTCATAGCAATTTGTACATATTTTACAAGGTGGCTAATTCGTACTGTACAACCTCACTCTTACGAATTCATACGATTTCTTCTACAATCGTAAGTATTTTACGAGTTGCCAATTCGTATGAATTTGTACGAATGACTTAAACCTAACCCGCCCCTAAACCTACCTGTCACGGGGTTTTAGTGAGTGAGGTCGTATGAATTAGTACGAATTTGCACGAATTTGGCACCTCATGCAAATACAATCAAATTGGTCGTGAGACTGTGTTGCTGCTTTCGCTTTGAGTGAACACGTTCAGTGAGTGCGTACATAAACCCACAGCTTTCATATACTGGACAAGACTTGAAAACACCAGCAAATACTGAATATCGTGATAAAGTATCGAGTCAGTGCCATTTCCTTATACACTCCCTGGACTGGGTTGGACACAGAATATTTTCCGAAATATTTTTAGTCTGAAAGGTTTGAGTCCGAGTCAAGTCTGAGTAAAAGTGCATCCGAGTCTTCTTAAAAACTGTACTCGAGACCAGACTCGAGTCAGAGTTCCCCAACTCTATCATTTACTCACCATCAAATAGTTCCAAACCTGTAGGAATTTCTTTGTACTGCCAAACACAAAGTAAAATGTTTGAAGCTTATCTCTCCACTTTTTAACACCTACAAGCAATTCTGGAGAACCGAACACAATACTGAATCGGTCAGCTGCGATGTCAGCGTCTGTTCTTTCATGTTTGCCCGCAAATGCGGCTGATATCCCCTTCTCAGTTAGGTACTTCACTTGATCTTCCATAATAGATAGGAGGGGACACATAACTAGTAAAATTGGATCTGCTAGGAACCTCGCATACTTTTGAAAATCCAACGTTTAACTGATCTTAATAAATGCTTATTGTCACTCATGTAAACACGACTGGTTTTTTTTTTCGCAATCACACGTCTGTGCTTTTTTCCCCGGCGGACCGAAAATAAACGCGACACTCGCGTCCCCCGGAAATCTGATAAAATTCAACCAATAAGATGCCGACTTTGACATTCCTGAAGGGTTCCCAGATAAGTGTACCATATGCATCAGACGTTTAGCCAACGTTCCGTGGGTGTGACGTCTGAGGCTGAGACTAATGGTGACCTAAAACAGCCTAAAACAGTTTACCAACTTTCTTCAAAATATCTTTTAAAATATTGGCAGAACACAAAGGTATTCCTTATATGAAGATGTTCATACAGGTGTGGAATTACTTGAGGGTACGTAAATGATGACAGAACTTTGAGGAGTGTTTCTACAATGTTTTCATGCTGTTGGAAATTTCCAAAACTGCCAAAAATTGCCAAATTGGAAAAACTTACACGCTTCTGCTGCAGTTCTATAGATGTTTTGCTCTCCAAGTCTTCGAACCGGACACGTGACTGAAAACTATGAATTGACAGCTCAGACATTTCAAAGATGTTTGAAGTCAAATTGCAAAGCTGAAAGATTCTGAATAAATGAGCAAACAAAAGTATCACAATATTCCCTCCCATATTACAGTTTTCTCAGTATTGACCGTAAATCTCTATCTTTAATAGTTCTCGTTATCTGTTTCTTCCTGTTTTTTTTAAAATAGACTTTCAATTCTTATCTTAATTTGTATTTGTCTGTTCTACAGCTGAACCTTTTATCTTGTCCCGATTTGTGTCGCCCTGCAGAACTGAAGCATGAGATTCTGGTGTGGAGGCAGACAGCCCATCGCATTAACCCTGCCAGCCGAGAGGAGACTGCCGTCAAGTGTCTTCTCATGCAAAAGGTGCTCAATCTGGAAAACCTCCTGCGCAAGAAGCTCAAGACCTTTCAGAGGTGCCACACTCAATCCATTCTTCCCTTGTCTGCCTGGTTAAAATGCTAGCAGTCTGTCTACACCTTGCAGGCCGGTTATGGATGTATGTGGAATAGAAATGTGTTTTTGTTGCACTTTTTTTCTAATTGTGTTGTCTAAATGTCATGAGGAAGTTGCATTCTCAATCCTTAGAATCTTTCATCATTTTGATATTGCTATTGATATTGCTAGTATTAAGATGAGTGTCTTTCTTGGTATGAGGTCACTTGAAAACGCGCCATTAGGTCCAAAATATATCCATTCCCACTGCGTGACACCTGTTGTGTCTGACGGTAGCATATACCTAGAAGCCCAGGATGATAAATGAGAAATAATTAACCTGTAGAAAACTAGGCAATTGCTCTCAATTGTGTCGGCTCACTAAAGCTCTCATTGAGAGCTGAAATTTTAATCATGCAGAATAATTTTGTTCTCAACAGTAGCCTGTTTTTATTTTTTTGTTATTATTATAAATGCTTCTTTTAACTAAAGGAATTCGATTAGTTCTGCTTGTGGTTTTGTGGGGCTTGTGGTTTGCTTTGATGACAGATAGAATAATCACAGAAGCCATTTACAGCCTCACATGCTGAGTAGAAAAGGTTCGGGGTGACCACATGAAATTATCACTCCTACTCATTTGCAGGTGTCCATGCTGGCGGAAAGGATGTATTAACACTCTATTCTATTTTATTGTGTTATTTTTGCAGGCAAATATCACAGGAAGACAAAAACTGGGAGCAAAATATTCAAGAACTGCAGAAAAAGGTAAAAAAAAAGAAAAAAAAGAAAAAAGCAGCATTAAGATGGCTCTGGTTAATTAAGCGCCTTATCTTTTTGATGTTATCTTATGACAAGACACTTAATCAATTTCTTTGAACATCCAGGACCCTGGAAGAACTTTTATTAATTATTAATATTATTATTCGTTTATTTATTTACAACTGTCAACTTTTTGATTGTTAAAATGTAAAAATCATTAATTATCATGCGGTAACACTTTATTTCGATAATCCACTTTAGACATTTTACTAACGGTAAGTAACTTTGCAACTAAATATCAACTAGCAGTCATTAGAGTATTAGCAGACTACTCTGCTTCTAGTCTGCCTCATATTTCAATGGGTCCATAGTATACCACAATGTTGACTATGAGAAACTTTGCATGTACATGTCAACTTATTTTACTAACCCTAAACCTACCCTGTACAGTCTGAGAGTAAACATGTAGTGGAAAATGAACTACATTGACATGTAGTTGACTTGTATAGTTAGAAAGACGTTTAAAGTCAAATAAAGTGTAACCAATATTACTTATTCAGCTGACACTGTATATAATAGTTGTCAATTTTGTGATCCTATTAATAGCAAAAGCGTTTAGTTTTTTTTTCTAATTGTCCATTCAAATTTGATGATTTTAAACACTTGGCAGACAAAAAAACAATTTGTGGTTGGCACACATCATCTGTCACTGTTGCAAATAAATTCATGGCTAAGGTACTCTGGATTATGTTTTTGATAAATCACTATTTATTGGAGTTGTTATTCACCTTTGATGTCAATAACAAAATATATGTTTCTCCTCCCTTGTATTTGTTAACCTGTAAAGCTGTATATGACTAGCATTGTAATATTTGCAGTTCAGCATTTTTTCCATCTGATATACGGAATAGACCTGTGGATTACTAAAAATTTGCTAAACGTGTCTTTCATGATCTTTTACAGCACAGAATAACTGACAAAATCCTCCTGGTCAAGTGTCTGACTGTCCTTGGGGTGGTCATCTTTATGTTCTTCCTGAACTCCTTTGTCCCTGCCATACATCTGGATCTGGGTAAGCTAGAGACTAACAAGAACGCAAATAATCAGGATTCATTTGTTTCTATTGCTGAACTGGCCCTGCTGTTTACATGCCTCACTGTATAATTATGAGGGCTTGTTTCCTCTCTGTTTGAGCAGAGGAAATGGAATCACAAGAATATCTCTCTATTTTTGAAATGATAAAAAATGTGCCAATTTCTCTACCGTGGCACAAACATTTCATTTTATATGCATTTTATTAGGATTCATAGTTTAAAATTAGAGAAGGGAATGTTATTAGGCTAACCACTTTCTCCCATGATCTAATTGGTGTGTGTGAATCCGTCAATGCGTTGATGTCGTAATTGTTTGCAGCTGGGCTTTAAATGCAGAAAAAGACACAAACGCAAAACAATAACAATTGAGTAGCGTGAGATTAAATAAGACAGCTAGTATTACTCGACCTAAAATTAGTCTATTTTTTCAGTATTTTTTTCTCTCCGCCACACAGCCTTTCATTTTGCTCTAGCTTTGTCGAACTGGTTTATGGACGTGTTTATTAAACAGTGAATGAGATGTCAATTACAGATGGAAATGTGATCGAGAACTTCACCAAACACTATTAGTGAGAGCGAGTTGGTCAATCAGAGAATTCCAGGCACAGCTCGCTGAGGTTGGTGCATTGTTTGGGGCTGATTGTATATTGATAATCAATTCTCATTTGTGGACAGTTTGATCCTGTTCAAAGATGACACATGAATATCATTCTCTAAATGATCATGTCTCATCTTTTTTTTTTGTTGTTGTTGCCTTCCGAAGCTGTGTACTTAATAAATTGGCTACGATCACAAAAAATAATCACTGTACATTACCATATTCAGTGTGGTTCTGCTTTCAAAAAATTCAACTCGGTGCCTCGTTCTGATCAAAACCAGGGTTGGCCAGCATGGGCTGCAAATGACTGTCATTAGACTTTCATTAGGTTGACACACCACCACTCCGTTTGACCTTTGATATTGATTATTTAATCATGGGCGAGGGTACAGTGCGCCTGTTGGTGGGCAATGAAGCACACAGGATGCTCTGCGCTCCACATGTCTTTCCAACGAAAGCACATTCATGACAATTAAGTGATTCTTAAGCCCCAGGGCCATCCATTTCACAGAAAAAAATATGTAATTACAGTAAATCACTGAGGAATATTAGCACATTTCTGTGAACAATTTTGTGAGAGGAGTAACAGTGCATCCGACAGTTTTTTTTGTTGTTTTTTTTCCTTTCACTAAAACCTTTTAAGAGATAAAAAAAGGCTCCGAAAGGTCATTTCTATAGGTCTATCAAAATATTTCACGTGTAGGTCATAACAGATTTTCAAGGAAATGCCAAAAACTTTTTTAGTATGAGAGTTTACTCTGAAAGTAAAGATATTTCCCTGCTCAAAAACTCAAAAGAGGTTGATAGAAAACAACAAGCAACATTTACCACTTGTCTTAAGAAACTTGCTGTACTCAATTACTTATATAGTTGAAAATCAGCAGTTCTGCTTAATGTTGCTGACTTATGTGGTAGCTGTCCCAAAATATACAGACACTTAGTGGCATAGATACAGATAGAATAAAGCATGAACAAAATTGTATATTGCACATTATCAAAATACACTAGTTTTAATTTATTCCACAAGCGACAGGAATTTCCAGAGAAAACAAAAAGTACCTCTTGGTCTTGTGATCTCAACATTTCAACCCCCACGAGGCAATGCTCCATGTGCATTAGCTTTATTATTATTATGGGTATGTCTTTATGAGTCATGAGTCTTTATCTCATGTAAATGTGTTTTAAGTCATTTCACTTTGAAGATGTATTTTTCAACTTTGGCCTTTAAAACATAAAACAACGTCTTTACCTTTTATGGTTTGGGGTATACTTGATGTTGATTTTTTCTTTTCAACTTTAAATCAACATTCATTTATGTAGGGGTAAAACTCTTTAAACAAGGAAATTAAGATCTGGACCACATGCATATTAAATATTGCTAATGCGTCTCATCTCTTGATATGGTCATTTATTAATGAATAAATAAGTTAAAATCCAGACATAATTAATCTCCTGGGCAGCACAAAAGCTGTACCACCAAATAATGAATGAGGAAACAGAAGAAGATTAATCAAAGCAGAACACACACAACAGCTCATTTCTTCCCGTAACATCCTGATAGAGACAGAGTTCTTTATAAATAAGGTGCTTGTGGAAACACATTTGCTTTAAAATGAAGAACATGATGAGGTGGTGTTTATGTCTCACTCAACGGGCCAGAATGCCTGTGTTGTTTTGGGTATGATGAATGAGCCTCCCAGGCTTCTCAGCAAACTTCTTTTAATTGCAGAGCCTTCTTTCTCTCTCTGTCTCTCTCATTTCTCTGCTCTGTTGGTGCTGCGCACTGCTGAAGGCCCCCAATTCCTCCTCCGTCTTCAGTTGGATGCCGTGGGGGAACATTGAAGCAGAAAGCAAATCAAAAGTTACTTTTTTGGACTAGTGTTGTGACAAAACCATCCTGGTGCCAGTGTGGTAGAAGTCTGGGATTTATTTCACATCTAGAGTTTGTATATGTGTGTTTGTGCTATCCAAATCCGTAAATATGCTTAACTTTTTGTACATAAAGTGTTGTTGTATATGCAATGTTTTGTTGCACCCTAAAGCCCCTTTATTATCTCAAAAATATGCTTATACTTTAAGTATCAGACTAATACTTCTTGACTTCTAATCTTATGAGAAGCAAAAAAAAAAAACAAAAAAAAAACTTTGTAATTACAGTTTTAAAGCGATTAAAGCTTCATTATTTTCTTTCTCCTGGGTTTTCATAAGATCTGAGGATATTTAAAGACTCTGAAGGGAAAACAGGAGCTTAATTTGGGTATTACTTTCTAATTTTTGTAATTATTTTTACATATACATCTTAAGGGTATCAACCAAACGAGAGGGGCATAACTGATATGTGAACTACATCACTTATGACTCATACTCTCATCTTTACAATTCAGTTTAACTTTCAACTTCCATTTGTGAAAATTCACTTTTTTTTATTAATAGACTTGATCCTTTTACAGAAATTTGTCTTCCATCATTCAGCTCTTCTGAATACAGTTCTGTACACTGTTAGGGCACAGTTATGAACTTTAACTTGTATAAATAAATAAATATATATATATATATATGATATATTCTCTTCCACATTTACAGTAGCGTTAGCCTACATCTGTGTCCTCTGCGTGCCAGCATCTGATTCCTTCTACTTCTGTTCTTTCTCTTCCTGTCCTTCTTCTGTTCGTCCTTCTCATTCCTTATTAAATGATGTCCCACAGGCAATCTTCAGCACTCACCTGTTTAATCAAATCTTGCTAGAATTGGAAGCATACTGTCGCCCCCTCTGCTATGATTTATAGTGTATCAGTTTGTTTCAGCATTTACAGACCAGCGTTGTTTATAATCCCAAAAATATGTGCACATGCACATTTTTTGTGTGTGCCAAATTTGGGAAGCTTGAATAGGAACTGTTTGACCGTTGTCCAGCTTATTTTAACGGAGGCACTTTACTCACTGGCATTGCTGGCTGAAATCCAAAGCCTCTGATGGCTGACAGGAAATAGTCTGGTGGAAGTGGGGTCTTTAGATAATTGCTCAGTAATTTGTTTGGATTTTTTGACATTTGTGACGATTTCTGCTGTACAAATAATAGTGAGAATGTTGAGTCTTTCATGATTGTGAAGTTTATGGAGGCTGCAGATGGGAAAAAAACGAGAAGTCTCTTCCCAATTCTTCCTATATTGTTGGAGAAAGATTCTCACTTGCAATTGGCCTTTCTGGCTTTAATTCAAAGAACCCTGGGACAAAATGTTAATGAAAGACCCCACTTTTCTGGTGCTAGTGCTAGTTTCTGCAAATGATTTAATATCAAGCTGGTGATCCAAAACATTTGTTTAAATTTAAAGTGCCACTATTATGGGTTATGAAAAGTTACAATTTTTCATTCAAGGTAAAAAAAAAAACCCTTCATTGTCTTATAATATGCATTTATTTTTACCTTACTTGCTCAACAACACCCAAATGATTCACTTAACTTAAACAATAAATTTTTTTTGCTCCTTGTGGCAAAGAATGACTTTGAATTTTCATTCGAACCAACAAGTGGGCGGGCAATATGCCAATGTTTCATGTTGATAATTAGGTAATTTTTAAAAATCCATAACAGAAAACGTGTGCCTATTAATAGTCCTGCTAGAAATATATGTACCTAGTGTTGTTCTAATACAACAATTCATTTTAAATAACCCAATAAATGTACTAAATTATTCACATTATTTGGGATTTAAAACAAGTTTGGTGCTATTCTAACTTTAGGAAGTTATTTACAATGATTTTTAAGAAGAAGAAGAAGAAACAATAATTTTTTAAATTAAGGAAGAAAATGGCAGTTAAGAAAACATTTTTCTTTTTTTTTTTTCTTTTTTTTTTGAGTCTGGCCCCTGGTTCCTGATTGTGCACTATAGAGGAAAGCTCTGTTATTTTATGAAAAATAAAATATAGTTTCGACCCCAACGCTTTAATATTATACAGTAGTCAACGTTCAAAGTGGATTAAAACTTTTCATCAAAGTTGTTCTAAAATCAAAAACAATATACCTATTCTTGTCTTAGGACAACATGAATGAAAGGTTTTGATCTACTTCGAATGTTGACTGCTGTACAGTATGTGACCAAATGCTCAACACTTACTGCTTTTAACTCAAGATCTACAGTATACCAACCCAAGATCATCCACTCTCCCTTTCCCTCTCATTTTTGCTTTCTGAGTACCCTGAGGATTAATATTCAACACTGTAAAATCGAATAGTTCACCTTACTTAGTAAGCTGTACTCAGTTGTTATACTTACTAGGTTTTACCAAGTTACAGCAACTTTCAAGGAAAAATAAAACAATTTACTTGCTTTAAGTGACACTTACTTAAAATATTCAAATAGCCACAAAAAAACCAATGACATTAATAAAGCATTGAGTGCATTCATTTGTTGCTAATGCACAGCCCAACAACAGAGGAAGAAGAAAAATTTTCCCATGTCTGTTATATTTCACTAGCTGAATTGACTTGTTTAACAAAGTCATCTTCAATGTTGAATTTTCAATACAACTGAACATCACATATGCCATGTAAGATTTTACTAAAACTTTTTTACTTACCATTATAGTGATTAGCGTTCCCTTTGGTCTACAGTATATTGTTATACTTTTCTTTCTATTAATGCAGTGATGCAACATGAAATCTTAGTTATTTGGTTTCAAAGAAAGATAATTTAATAGGTTGCTTTTAACAGGTGACCTATCTTTTAATTAATTTATTTTAGTTATATATTTTTATAGTAGTGTGTTCTTTTTGTGTGTTTATTACCAATCCTTTACGATTTAAATGTTTTTCATAAACTTTTTGAGAAGCTTTTAATTTGGATTATTTAATACTTGTAATATGCTAAAGTATCAGTAAAAAGTAAGTAAGAATCACAACAATGGTAACAATTAAATTACATTTATTTTTATTAAATTTTTTTTGTAAGGCAATCGGTAATTTAATGCATTTAGAGGAATGGAGTAATTAGACAAATTAAAAGCATTAAATAAATTCTACTTAAAATGGTTGTTAAAATGACTTATATTTAAGTAATGATTTCTTCATGTTTTTTAGGGCAACCACTTTCCTTAGGTTTTTTAAGTAAATTCAACTTAACCGGGTTTAGAGTGAATAGAAAGATTAATATTGCAAAAAGAAATAAACGCAACATACAAGAAATTCATTTTTTTCTTTTTAATGAAAAGGTGTTGTGCCAATGCCAAACACATTACTAGGAAATACTATTTTCAGAAAACATTATATCTAGATGTTATGATGTATGTCCTCTTAATGGTCTTCCAGTAAAACACAACCTACAGAAGGTAATCCACCACCTGCACTTATGTACATTTCTAACACTGATTTTACTGCTTGGAAAGGTTTCTTCCAGTATATAAGCATACATTAAGTGGACTAATGGCTTCTGTTCATTTGTTGTAACATTTGCAGGCAGTCATTTTTGTTTTTTGAAATTGTCAACGTCAGTTGCATGTGATACGCAGGTCCACAATAAATCATGTTTTTCTGTGGCTATTATAGTAAAGGTCAAAGGCTGAGATGTGACGCATTAGCTGTGCACGGTCTTGATGTCTAAATGGCACACTCATTATGATGGACTTTTACCACCACATGTGATGGAGCAGTGTAACACCAGTCGGTCCGCTTCATGCCGTATTACTCGTCTCACTTTAGTGACTCGTACATTTTGTTCCTGACATGCTGCGCATGTTTTTAATCCCAGAGGCTTCTGGGAAACACTACATCATCTAATCAGCAGTAAAATGTCTGGCAGTATTTCTTGGCAGCATGCACAATGTTAACACAAGCTAATGTCACCAACAGTTATTTCAGATTGATATCACAATAACATCTGAGTGGATTCAAATAAACTACAGGTTGACTGTAGTAATATTTTACTAATATTTATAGAAATACAGCGTGAATGGAATGTTCACATAAATTCGAAGATTCAGGCGCTATTTGCTTTAAATTGATTACAAAATGATATTAAAGAAACATTTCTTTCTCAAATAAATGCTGTTCATTTGAATTTTGTATTCATCAAATAATAATACAAAAAAAGTATTACCCTTTTTCCACAAAAATAGTAAGCAGCACTATTTTTAACATTGTTAATAATCGTTAATAAATGTTAATAAGGATCACCAGACACTAAAGACAAGATGCCTGCTGAAAATTCAGCTTTTCCATCACAAAAAATATTTATCTAACAGTTATTTCAAATCATCAATAATATTTCACAATAGTACTGTTATTACTTAAAGAAATGAAGCCTTGGTGAGCATAAGAGACTTCTCAAACATAAAAAAAGGATAAAGAATTAATTAAAACTGGCACGTTTATGTTCTGTTATCTCTTGTTGATTCCCATCATTTATTTAGACTGAGGTTCTTAGATCAGTGTCGGACACATCACAGAAGCCTTTAATGAAGACTATCCAGTAACAGGCTTATTATTCTTACGCACTGACAGCCGTTAGTCCATTGTGGCGTTCAGGACTACCTGTGGTGTCAGTGTATCGATGTGCAGAGCGATTATGAGTCTGTTTGTGGGGTGGCTGGATTGTATTTCTAATTGAATGCCGCTGTTTGTTCTCTCTCCCGCTGAATGGTTTTTTATGTGAGTGGAATGCCAGATTCAGGACCGCTGTGGTCGTCTGATGAGAAAGTGTTTGTGGTCATGGGAAGGCAAGATAGATAGAGACATAACATATGATTGATGCATTGCATTAACCACCGGTCTGCTGTTTTCCAGGATTCCATTATCTTAAAACCTTTATGTGCAACAACAGGAAATAAAATGTTTGTGTGAACAGTCTTCTTGGTTGTTTTCCAGTGATGTACTGTTTCGTCCCTCAGGTTGGATCGCTATCTTGGGGGCTCTGTGGTTACTGGTGCTGGCTGACATTCAGGACTTCGAGATCATACTTCACAGAGTGGAATGGGCCACCCTGTTGTTCTTCGCTGCACTGTTTGTGCTTATGGAGGTATGCTAATGTTCAACAAACGCCCACATATACGAATGTTCTGTCATCTATTGCATCACAGTGATAGCTAGTCATTGTTTACCAAAATCAGTTTAGCTGGTCACCGGCCCATGTTGTGTTTTGGATGCTGGTTCAGAGCCTGTCATGACTCAAATGTATGTTTTTAATGCAACCAAAAAATGCAGTGAAATAAAAGAAAGGGACATTTTTGCTGTCAAACAATTAATTGTGATTCCAAAATAAGAGTTTTTATTTACTATATATATATTATATATATATATATATGTATATGTGTGTACTGTGAATATTTATGTATATATCAGTACACACACATGCAGTAAATATTTACATATATACATGTACTGTACGTATATACCAATATTCATGTAATTTATATTATGTAAATGTAATACATATTAATAAATATTACATATACATAATAAATATACACAGTACACACACACATATAGCTACTATTTGAACAAATCTTTTATCTTAGATGTGATTATTAAAGAGATTTAGATTAAACTCTAAATTAATTAGCACAAGAATTGTTAGAACTAAAATAAAATACATTGTTATAGAAGACAAAACATTTCAAGTCCACTGATATGTAATAATGTATTATTATGTATATGCTTATTACACTTTTATAATATATCTCTATATATTTTTTGTCATTTTCTCCCTTATATTCAGTGTGTTTTTTGTTATATAAAAACCCAAATGAAAAAGTGCATTGTTATAGAAAACAAAATATTTAAAGTGCAATGTCATGAAAGATAAAATATTAATAGTGTACATAATAGCGCATTGTTATGTTTATTTTTATCTTTCACATTCATAAATAAAGAAGGAGACATAGGGTGACTTAGAGATTGGGAGTCTAAGTAAGGAGAAAGTGAGCATGTCAGCAGCAGAAATGCTAGGTTTGCTGTTTGTGTTGGTTTAATCCTTTGTTTTGTTAGGAGGAGAGTATTCACACAGGGAAGCCCACCCCTTGGGCCCAGTGGGGAGCTTAACGCTGCTCCAAGATAAACTGTTTGCCCTCTATAGCAGAGCCAACATTCACAATCACTCATACCAGTGTGCACCGCAAGCGGCGAGACAAAAATAGATGAATACTGATATTCCACTTTCATTGTTTAAAAGATGGAAAATCAGAGTTGTCAGGTTAAATGTCTGTTGTTTTGCTTTCTGGTCTATGGCGTGATTTTCTCTTTGGTGTGTTTTTAAGGCCCTAGCCCAGCTGCAGCTTATCGACTACATCGGGGAGCAGACAGCAGAGTTGATAAAAGTGAGTATTTGCTCCAGAAGTATACAGTCTTTGGGGAGATTTCACTAGGAATTTATATTTGCATGGGCTGTCTGTGTTGCTTTGGTGCTCAACTCACTAAAGGTGTTATGCAATCAGCACAAAATCTATCCCAAAAAGTGGTGTTAAATCTTGGGTGATACCATCACAAGTGGAAAGGCGACTCATGCTGTTTACATCTTGATGTAGCACGTCTCAGATGTGTCTCCTGTGCAGTGGCGGTTCTAGACAAATTTTACTAGGGGGGCCAAGAAGGGGCCAGTGTTTAACCAGAGGGGCACATTAA